>JABMCL010003495.1:47500-82500 GCA_018857735.1 Alviniconcha marisindica | reverse complement strand
CTGCACAGAAAAGCTGTAAAGTTCATCTTTCTAGAGACAACTCTAACTACTGACCAGAAATTCAAAGAGACGAGAATAATGAGCCTACAAAAACAACTTTAATATAACAAGGGTTTGTTCACGTACTTGGTCCTTAACAATGAGGCCCCAGAGAACATATCTAACTTGTACACACAAACTCCGTCACACTATTCCAACTCTAGACACTATCAGCTTAGTTTGCCTAAGCCAAGGATATTTATAATTATTCAAAACAAGTATATCCCTCTCTGGTGCTTTTCTATGGAACAACCTACCTCTGACAGTCTGATCTTGTCAGTCACTCAGCTCCTTCATGTGAAAACTTCGTGCACACCTTGAAGCAGTTAAATATGATAGATTGTGACAGAATACTGCTGGGGAGAGCGAAACAGACAATGAGGTTTTCGAGTGATTGCCATTGCAATGACTGGTCATTTGAGATCTACTTTATACACCCATACAACACCGCCCAGTCCTTCCGACTGCTTGTGAGAGTGACTTTTCTTTTCTTCTCCCTCTCCCTTACTGTTCTTTATAAGATAAGCATTGGCTGCTTCTGCTTTCTTTTCCAATACTGGTCATATGAATTGATCAAATGTTCTACTGCCTTATTTGCTGGTTGTATGCTCATAATGTATATCCGAGTGATTTATGCATGTGTGCATCTGGCGCTGTGAACACGCTATGTTGTGTGTGGGAATTCTCATGAGTAAAATTTCACTCACTCGTTCATGCCTATATGTATATAAATTATGCTTGTAATTTTATATATCAGTAGCTTAGCAAGGACTAGTTGTTAGGTCTTTGACTGAACCTAAACCACCATCCTTTTAAAATAAAGTTTTCGAGTTCTGTCTGTCTGTCTCTGTCTCTTTCTGTGTCTGTCTGTCTGTGTGTCGCTCTCTCTCTCTCTCTCCTCCCCCCCTCTCTCTCTCTCTGTCTGTATCTCTGTCTGTCTGTATCTCTGTCTGTCTGTCTGTCTCTCTCCTCCTCTCTCTCTCACCGGAAACCACAACAGCACCGTGTTCATTCTTCGCTTAACAGCCCAGAGCTCCGACACTACCAGTCAGCCATTAGGCCGACGTACCGTCCACTACAGGAAGAAGCCCCCGCGTCAAGTGTTGCGAGACAGGAAGAGAGCAGAGGAAAGAATAGCAGCAATGAAGCACCAACAACCCCAAACCAGTAATAGCCAACAACGAGGACACAAACAGGCAAGTGAATTTCAAGAAAATTACGTAGAATTTTTGCCTACTGCTGACAAAGATAGTCAACAAAGCAAAAACACAGAGAGTTCACAACATACGTCAGCAAATCAAGAACACAGAGTTCACAACACGACAGCAAAACAAGAACACAGAGTTCACAACACGTCAGCAAAACAAGAACACAGAGAGTTCACAACACACGTCAGCAAAACAAGAACACAGAGAGTTCACAACACACGTCAGCAAAACTAGAACACAGAGAGTTCACAACACACCTTATTTGAAGTCAGACAAGCACGTGCAAAGAGTGAGTGTGCCAGTGACTGTGTTGACATGACAAGCAAATGCGAGTCTGTTCCCATCGAAACTGTGTTTGGCTTGAGTGATACACCGACAGGACAGATAAAAACCAGTGAAAAGTTTGATTGTTTGTCTAAGGCAAGTGTGACTGAGCTTTCATTAGTTTAAAGCAAATCGACCGATACAAGTGTCAGTCTTGATGGTGAATATTGCAGCCATAGAAATGACACGATACGTAGCGTTTCCCCAAAAGCTACATCCTGATTTGATCAGAGGCAAGTTGAGTGGTCTGAGAGACAAGTCTGTTCACCGTCGCATCACGGACCTGTCAAGAAACAAAACGATCGAGAAAATAGCGCTTCATAGATGTTGGAACCGAGAAACTTTGGTGTCTGAATCTGATGATTTCATTTTCCAGTTCGACTGCAAGAAATCCATTTTTCAACACTGGAAAAATACAGGATTGCAAATGCATGACTGCCCTTGAAAATGTGCGTGTGTGCCTAGAATAGTCTCTATGGACAAGATTTTGCATTTTACAAATGCTTGTATTATTATTAAAATTAGGCAGTGTTCGTCGTCACAAACTGGGCTTCTGAGGATGCATCCAAGTACACAGTTTTTACGGTGACCACAGTTCCTCGGCGATATTATTACACTGTTAGACATTTTGACTTTTGTGCAGAATCGGGTTTCCCAGTGAAGAATGTGGTGCAGTGTGGCATCTCGGTGCTCAAGTGACTGGTGCTGTTTTTATGACATGGTCTCCATGGCATAATTATGTGGATGATTGCACCGTGATTTTGTTTAACTGATTGAATCACCATTGCATAACTATTCTGTGTAACCACTTCCCACTTTCCCCATATTGTAATGGGTTTGTGGCATGAACGATTAAACATTCCTATTCGTATTCATTCATTCTTTTTCTCGTGTTTTACAATGATGGAACAAGTACGGATTCCTTTAGGGAACATATTTTATCTTTCTTGGCTATTTCGTGAACACGACAAACACTTCCTGACCGCGTGCTCATTGTTATGAATCCTTTCCAGTCCCTTTACAGTTAGGTGCTGAGCAGGACAAAACGTCTTCCTTGCTGAGTACTTGCTCAATGAGCCACATTTGGATCAGTTCAGTAGCAGTGGATCTGTCGACAGGTAGTGACATCTTTAGCGCTGTGTCGGTGTGTGTTTGCTCTGTACGCAGTTGTGTTTCTAGCCGCTTCAGCAAGTTCGCCTGCTGTGCTTTCCGGCGTTTCTCCATCAGCACGTTGTAGGTGTAGAGGAAGGGGTTCAGAGCGGAGTTGAAGGGCATCGCGAAGATGGCCACAGCGACGTTGACCTCGCCAGGAATAGGAGTTCCTGTAGAGGCTAGCACATCCAGCAAGCCGATAGGGAACCAACACAGGCCGGAAGTCCGACAGAACAATGGTGGTCAGGCGGCGCGCGATGGTGGTGTCTCTGGACCCCGTTTTCTTTGACGAGGATAAGGAGTTGGAGCGCACAGACCAGTAGATGATCGCCTGGCTCACTGCAATCAGCAGGAACAGCATTAAGTTAAGAAGGATCATCACACTGAATGAATAGTCGTAACACTGGAAACGTTCTCTGGTGGCGAATGGCAGAGGGATGCAAATGCCAGTCTGACTGTAGTACTCCCAGTGTGATGTCATAGGCAGCAAAGGAACTGTTGCCAAGGCAATTCCTATCACCCAGACAACTGCACAAGCTATCAGCGCGGAGCCGCGGCTGAAGTGAAGTCTGCTAAGGGAAAGCGCAGGGCGAGGAAGCGATCCAGAGTGATGAGGCAGATGATGAAGGCCGACACCTCACTGGACATCAGAGACAGAGAGCCAGCCAGCTTACAGACCGTGCTTTCCTTCCACTGGTCGTCATACCACAGGTATTCCCCGAGGTAAACCTGATCAGCTACCCCTACAATGGCCAGGTAGACCCACATGAAGAAATCCGCCATGGACAGATTGGTGACAAAGATGCTGAAACTTCCCAGACCTGCGCCTTTGTTGCCGAAGCAGTCTGGCCACAAAGCTGCCCACGTTGCCCACAACGGACAGTGAGCCACAGAAACACGTGGTAGACGTTGGACTTCAGAAGGTCTTTACACGACGCCAGGAGGTCTTTCTCGACGTGGCAGTTATTTAAGTCGAAGTCCTCAGGAAGCATGGCTTCACAACACAACTTGTAGTTGTCAGCATGCATCACCTTCTGAGAGACTAGACTTCTCAGCAGATCACTAGGGAAGTCCTTAAAAGAGGAACCTCTCACATCCAAGTTCTCCAGCAGTGGCGTGGACTGGAAGCCTTCATCGGTTATTGTCGTCAGTTTAATGTTCCACGAAATTTTGAGTGTCTTGAGGTTCGGGCAGCCGGCCAATGCACTGCCGTTGTAGACGTCAAGACTGGTACCCGATAAGTCGATGGTCTGAAGCACCATCGTGCCTGGTCCCGAAAGCACTGTGTTTGTTATCGCTGACAAGGGGTTACCGGACAACACCAGAACTCGTAGGTTCTTCAGGAAATGGAAATGCTGTATATCAATCCGCGTTAGTCCGTTCCCACTTAGATCCAAATGCTTCAGATTAGGAAGCTCCAAAGCCAATTGTGTGTCAATGCGCCAGTCTGAAAGACGAAGATGTATCAGGAAGAGGTTGTGAGTCAAGTCCCTGGGTGTCAATGCAGAAGCACTTGCGTCCAGGTAGCGAAGATCAGAGTAGGAGCTGGCTGAGAAGTTAGCAGTGCAGACAAAGGCCAGACCCTCACATTGGCACACGTCAGGACAGGTCATCGTGTCACACAACAACTCATCATCATACTGAGGGCACTGGAACACGCCGTCACACACGTGGTTAAGATGCAGACACACTTTAGACCCTCGGCAGCGGTAGAAACCGGAACAGATGTAGGTCTCGGATGATATTTCGTCCTCTCGGTTCGGACAATCATCCACGCCATTACAGCGGAAATAGATGGGCAGGCAGATTCCCTGGAAGCACTGAATGTGTGTCACAGGCCATTCATCTGAATCCTTCATCTGTCTGAGAAATGGTTGCCCTTTGAAATCCACCTCAAGGTCTGCTGGTGGCAGAGTGGTCAGTTTCAGAGTTTGCCTTGGTGACTGACAAACTTCATCCGAACGGTCGTAACAGTCCGGATTCACGTCGCATAGTTGGCCCTCATCAATGCATTGACCGTTTTGACGTCCGATACGAAAACAACGGACAAGGACGATAGAGACAGAAGACCTCATCAGTGTTGTCCTCGCAGTGCGGAATATGATCACACAGCAGAGTGTAGTGCACAGCTTCGTGGCTATGTTCGCACACAAACACGGGGATTGTGGCGATTCCTGGGTGACGTGACGTCATGAAATCTTTTAGACCGTACTGTTTCTGTGTGTCACATGGCAGGAAGTCTCTCTTGTCACGTGACCGGAATGGCACTGAATCATACTCACTTTCCATATCGTGCCGTCAAGTCGACTTTGCCTTCGTTTCTTGAATGTGTATTTTGTTAGTCAAACTGTCAGTTTGAGAGGTTTCTTGACAATCCAAGGAGAAGAAGTATCCGTCACTGGGACTGTAATAAGCACATTTGGGAGGAGACTGATGTTGATGGTAAACGCTGTTCTGCCATCGACCCATTGCCACAAGTATTTATACGTCACGTTCACGGCCGTCCCCTGTACGTCCACCAGCAGTGAGTGCCCCGATGTCAACAGAACGGGGATTCCTCAAAGAAGCCACGATACGTCTGTATCGGCTGACTTCATCCTGTGTCGCCGGCATGACCAGGTTCTGATTGTTCTCACTGCATTCGTAATTAGCATCATTCCAGGTCGTAGTCACGCCGCCTCGAACAATCCTGTAACATTTATTTTTCCCGCGTCTACTGCTCAGTCTCCACACTCGTTGCCATGGTAACCACAGCCGTCTTCGTCTTCGTTTCCTTTACATTCTCTTTTCATATTACAACTCAGCAGCGCCTTGAAGCTATGGAAATGGGGAACGGAGCAGGTGTACAGGTTGTCCGACAGCTGCTGGGGCTCTTGGGGCCTGGGAAGGACGGCGTACATCATCTTGAACCCAGTGTACTCACTCACATCGTCAGTGTGGAAGACGAGGGCGAGAGAGAAACGGTACACCCGCGATGGTACGTCTAATTGCTCTCTACACCTTCTCGACGTAAAGTGGTCCACTGCGTCCATTTCCTTCACCCTGAAGTCTAAATAATCATACTCACAACTCGCATCCGGCTCCAAAAGAAAATGGGTGAAGGTGATAAACGCGGACTTATGTAGATATAATTAGCAATTATGCAGAGATAATTAGTAGTTATATTCGAATAATTAGTAATTATGTCCTTTTTTACGCTACTAAGCCGTTGGGCGCACAATCGTAGTGAATTACTGACGACGCATGTGCAAAGAACAGCCAATGAACGCGACTCACAACCGGATTTGCATACTTTTAAAGTCTAACGAGCCTCGATACGCAGAGGGACCTCGGTTCGAATCCGCTTCAGTTCTCCTTTGTCCTCAAATGTTGTGGTCTGTGGACACTGTCTTGTGACTGTCCCTTACAACTAATGAGACACTAAAATGGCTCTCATCGCTGCCCATCTTAATGCAGTAGTCATTCTGGTGGTGACAGTGTAGCGATAGGTATATAATCACCCCCGCCCCCCACCTCCATGCCCCCTTCCCCCCTTCTGCCCGTCCTTAATAAGCCTTATGGTTTCTGTGGACTAACACAAGGCATAAGAGCTTAGTTTACCCTACCGTGGCCTGTTCGCTCAGTGGTGTAATGGACTGTGAGACTTCCCTTTTCGTCGCGCTCTGGTGCAGACCAACGTTGCGACTAGGAATCTCGGAGTGAGACAAGCTGTTGGTATCGTACCTTTTACCTATTTTTCTTTACGAACGATTTTTGTATTGTGTTCTCGGGTGACTCTCGTTACCCGGAGAGCATCTTGCATTAATTAGAATCAATTTTGCTATTTTTGCGATCATATTCTAAATTTTCAGGAGGTTTACCCGCCTGTATCTGTGAGAGTGGTGTGTTTCCCTTTGTCTAGCGACCTTGTATCGTGTGGTATTTTTGTGACTGTAACTTGTTGTATACCCGTGTTGTAGTATCTGTGGCTGTGTTATTTTTCCCTTTGTCTATTTTGTGACTACAACCCGTGTTGTAGTATCTGTGGCTGTTATTTTTCCCTTTGTCTAGCGACCTAGTATCGTGTGGTATTTTTGTGACTGTAACTTGTTGTATACCAGTGTTGTAGTATCTGTGGCTGTGTTATTTTTCCCTTTGTCTAGCGACCTAGTATCGTGTGGTATTTTCGTGACTTAAAGTGTTGTATACCCGTGTTGTATTATCTGTGGCTGTGACCGTGTATACCCGTGCTGTGTATTTGTGGCTCTGAGTATAACTGCCGTGTGTGTTTGGAGACCCAGAGATATCGTGTGTCGAGTATTTGTGGCTGCGAGTATAACTGCCGTGTGTGGTTGGAGACCCAGTGATATCGTGTGTCGAGTATTTGTGGCTGCGAGTATAACTGCCGTGTGTGGTTGGAGACCCAGTTTTTCGATATCGTGGTGTGGTCCCGGAATTTTTTATTTTGTGGCTGCGAGTATAACTGCCGTGTGTGGTTGGAGACCCAGGATATCGTGTGTCGAGTATTTGTGGCTGCGAGTATAACTGCCGTGTGTGGTTGGAGACCCAGCGATATCGTGTGTCGAGTATTTGTGGCTGCGAGTATAACTGCCGTGTGTGGTTGGAGACCCAGCGATATCGTGTGTCGAGTGTGCCTTCCCGCTGTGGTGTGCGTCAGTGTTCATCGACGGTCCTCTCGCCTTCAAGCGCGTAGAGTCGTTCGGTGTTTTGGCGCGCTTGTCACGCCGGCTTAGCCGCCGTGTGGACTGAGCTCAACAGCGTTATCCAATAGCTGGCCCTGTGAGGCAACTTCGGTGTTCGTGTCTCACGACTTGATTGGCTGTAACTCCAGCTAGTGGGACTCCTTTGTTCTTTGTGCTGTGTTGTGGTGTTCTTGTGGTGTAGATAGTGTATTTTGTTGTGGTGTAGCTTCCATATTCACTTTTTGATCTCCCGTTCCCCCCTCGCCCATCAGTACATGGTGCGTGCTGGTTTTGAGTGAGGTGGTGGTAGTGCGAATAGCCCTAGTGTGAAATTTCTACAAGCTTGTGCGACGTCTGCCGTGTGTGTGTGTGGGGGGGGGGAACGACGCGATGGAAGGAAGCAAGGGCCCTGGGCCCGACGCTTCTCGGAAAGATTCTGGCGACTGTGGTCCCGTGGGAGAGGCGATCCCAGTGAGGACTGAGGAAGGACCAGCTGGAGATGGTGCTCCACCGAGGTCTGGTCCCCTCACCCCCACCCCGCCCTCCCGAGGAACTTCCCCAGAGTCATCGGGGTCTGAGAACCGTCGGCGACGTCGGCCGCGCAGGCCTAAGCGTACACTGTCTAGCGACAGCAGCAATGAGGGAGATGTGACGCCAACGTCACAGACTCCCCTTAAAATGCCCAAAGTCGGAGAGGGGGCATGTCTGAGGAACCATCCTCCAGCCCTGTCGGATCCGACGGAGGGTCCCTGAACTCGGTGGTGACCGTGTCACCGAGCCACGAAGCGGCGTGCGACGAGGGGTCGGGCTTGCTCCCCCTGGTAAACGGCCCAAAGAAACCGGACAACCGTCCCAAAGACGACCTCCGCCCAAAACTGCGCCCAGCGCAAGTGTCTCCCACGAGGTCGGAAGAAAGAATCAGAAGGCTCCACCTTCCAACCAAGCCAGCAAACCGGCAGCGAAGCAAAGGTTCACGGCTGAGGGGGCCTCTCGTAGGCGCCTCTTCCAGCAAGGAACCCGGACGCCAGCCTTCGTGGAGTACCCCGTGGTGTTGCACGACCTCGGCGGGGGTGCCGCACGGTTCGACAAGCTCGGACCGTGGCACCGCAGCCAGCTCCTCGCCAACGCCGTGGGAGCCATCAGGTCCGTGAGGCCCCTTCCTTCGGGAAAGTGGCTGATCGGATGCAGCAGGGAGGCCCAGCAAAGTAAGCTGGCCCGTCTGGAGACCTTACCTGGCGGGGTCCCCATCGGAGCGCGCGTGCTGCGACCCGTTGTGGACGGAGGGGTCGGTCCCATCCCCAAGGGAGGGAACGAGCTCCAACTCGTCCGACAGGACCTCGAGGCGGGGGGTCACCGCGTCGTTGGGTGACACGCCTCAACAACAAGCACAATGAGCCTCCCTGGCGGTTCGCATCTCACTGGAGGCCACGGAGCTTCCCACCGAAGTCTGGCTCGGGTCGACGCCGTACAACGTGCAGGCCTACGCCTCACCAGTACGGCGCTGCACCAAGTGCCAGTCACTGGGCCGTACCAAGCAGCAGTGCCGTGCGAGGCAGGGCCGCTGCTCCAAATGTGGGGAATACTCCCACACCCACGACAAGTGCGACGCGGCGACCATGTCCTGCGTGAACTGCAACGGTCGCCACTCGGCGGCCTACAAAGGCTGCCCGGAGATGTTAATCCGGGCCCGTCCCTAATAGGCCATCTCGCCTCCGTGGACGTAAAGCACCAAGAAAGAAAAAGAAAAAAAAAGTTAATCCGGCAGCGAGCCAACACCCTACGCAGTAGGACGTACCTCCCTTACACCGTCGCCATGCAGCGCGCTCGGGAGGAGTTGAAGCCCCGGGTCCTGGAGTCGGATCAGCCGGCCGCCAAGCCGGTGGACGATTGCTGGTCCCGTGACAGGGTCGAAACCACCGTGCCCCTCACCGTTGGTGCCGGTCCCCCGCGAACCTACGCTGGCGTAGCGGCGGGGCGGACCGCCCGAGCGGGAGGTGGTGCTGATGGTGGTGGGCCCGGCTTCGCCACCCGAGAGTCGGCAAGGAAGGGTCAGCAGCAGCAGTCTGTCGGCCAACGCTCCGCAGCAGGTAGGAAGGGTGGCGCGGTGGGTGGTTCTGAGTCCGGACCTGGTGCCGCCCGCGCGACGACCAAGGGCGGGACCTCCAAGGCGGTGACAGAACTGCTGTCCCGCATCTCGGAGGTCTCCAGTGTTTGGGGAAACGGGCCCGTGAGTCCGCCAGCAGAGGAACCAACCGTCTCTGCCGTCCCTCCTACCGCTACTAAGAGTCGTGGTGCGACCTCCGGCACTGAAGCCGAGGCCCCCAGCAAACAACACAAAGTTCCTGCCGCAGAACCCGAAGGAAGAAGGGGAGTAGGGCGGTGATGGAAAAAACCGCCCTGCAATACCAGCTGCTCCTAGAGCAGCAAACGAACAGGAGGCTGATGGAAGAACTCAACAACAGTCCCCAGAAGATAGACCTGGGAACGGAACGGAATCAGCTCTTCGCCAAATCTAAGGTAGACTTGCAGCAGAAGTTAGATGAAACCCTGTCCCTGGACGGTTTCCTCTGGAAGCTCATGCTGGGTCTACTGGAGGCCAGACGATCAGGTGACTGTGCACTTTTAATGAGTAGCCTGACGGCAGTTTTTAACAAGATGACTGGCCAGGAACGGCAGACACCCCCCATGTCCCGCCATCTCGAGCTGTTGTTGGTGTTGGCGGGGGTGCCAGACGCCCCGGCCAGTGATAAGTTGTCTCCCGTTACCTGTTAACGGACCGACTCTTGACTAACGTAAGTTGTGATTTATCCCTCTGTTTAATCCGTCAAGTACAAGGGATTAAGAGTGTTACAATGGAACTGCCGTTCCATTACAACTACGCTGGATTATATCGTCCAATACATTTCCCCAAATAACTTTGATCTGCTTAGTCTACAGTCCCTGAACTGCCCCTCAGAAGCTGCCCCACCTGGAAGGATTTTCTATCACCCGCCGGTGTGTGGACCGACGTCTCCGGACGGAAGGGTAATGGTCTGTATTTATGTTAAATTACACATGCATTTTTCCATTGTAGCGGACACGGCGGGCCCTGCCAACGGCTATACCTGTGCGGTACGAGTCCGTGTTAAAGGAAACCCCGATGTCACCATAGTCAACTGCTACCCCCGACCCCCTGCGCCAGCTTTGAGTGGCTATCGGGACTGGGCGGGAAAGGCGGCTGTGTGGTGACGGGAATTTTGATGTACGTGACAGATGCTGGGAGCGGGGCTGGGAGAGTTCCTCTCCGGCCCTAACTTCACAGATCAACGACAGCTGTTTCGTTATCCTTAACGACGGATCCTCGACCCGCATTCCGGATCGCTCGGATCAGAGGCCGTCGGCTATTGACTTAACCTTCGTCTCAGCGGACATAGCTGGTGGAGTGGGGTGGGAGGTTGGGGTGGATACTCTCTCCTCCGATCACCTTCCCATCACCATCAGCATGACCCATGCGGCTGACATGGGGAGTTCCGCGCCTGCAACCAGGTTCAAGTACGAATCGGCTGACTGGGGCCGGTTCCGGGCCGAACTGGGATCCGTCGACATAGACGTGGACCAGCCGGACCTGGAGAACGTTAACAGCCGGATAGCCTCTTCGCTTCTGGAAGCGGCCAGGGTTGCCATACCCACCACCAGCGGTGGCACGGCTCGACCGGGAAGCAACCTCTGGTGTAACGAAGACTGTGAGGAGGCCGTCCGAACCAAACGAAAGCTGTACAAAATCTATTTCAGAAACCAAACGGCTGAAACACACGAAGAAATGAAACTAGCAAACAGGAATTGTAACAAGGTTACAGCCCAGGCCAAGAAAGGCTACTGGTTAGCTTTCTCGGATTCGGTTTCAGCCGGTAAAACAGACCTTGGCTCTGTTTGGAAGAAAATCAAAAAGATGAAGCAGCTGTATGTTGCCCCCAACTTTGACCTGCACAGGGACAATCGGGTCTACACCACTGACCAGGCCAAGGCGGACGCCTTCGCCGAGGCCAGCGACTGTGAAAACCTCCCCGCCGACATGCGTCAGTTCCGACGCGAAAGGGAGGCAGTCTACTCCGATCCGGCGGCGGACGACAGCTTACCGGTCAACTCCCCTTTGACCTGCACTGAGCTGAAACGGGCGCTAGCCTCGATCAAGAAAGTGAAAGTGTCCCCCCGGGCGGACATCGTCTTCGTACCAGATGCTGGGGAGATGCCTGAGTCTTTTCTTAAGACTTACTCGGCTTCTTCCAGAGGTGCTGGGACGGGGGTACGATTCCTGCTGGGTGGAAACACGCCGTCGTTGTACCCATCCATAAGCAAGGGAAAACAAGGAAGGAGATCGCCAGCTTACGGCCCATCTCCCTCACGTCGCACTTGGGGAATGTGTACGAGAGGGTGATCAAGCGCCGACTGGAGTACTTCTGTGAAACTCAAGAAAGTGTTTCCTGCGTGCCAGGCCGGCTTCCGGGCGGGGGCGGGGTGTCACCGACCACCTGGTGAAGTTGGGGGAGCACGTCGGGAGAGCGATGGGGAGGAGAAAGGTTCTCCTGTCTGCTTCTTTGACATCTCCCGCGCCTACGACCAGGTCTGGCACGCACGGCTGCTACAGAAGCTTCAGAAGATGGGCCTTTCAGGCAAGATCTTTAACTATATTAAAACGTTTTTAACGGGTCGATCGATGTAGGTCAGATGGAAGGGGGCCATGTCCGCTGCTAAGCAGATAGATATGGGAGTGCCTCAGGGATCTGTCATCGCACCACTATTATTTAATATCATGGTTCATGATTTGGAAAGCTGTGTGCAGGGAAAGGTAGTGCTAACCATGACCGCCGACGACCTGGCCATATGGCTGGACACCCACGTCAGAAGACCTCACAAAGAGAATAACAGGAACATGGCAATCAGCATGAAAACCTTTCAGGAAGCGGTGGACGGGGTGATCCGGTTCATGCAAGTGAACGGTTTCACCCTATCTACCCAGAAAACAGTCTTTCCGCCCTTCTATATCTGCTCACGACGCATCCAAGATGTATCAGTAAAAATCAACGGTGAACATGTGTTTTTTTCCGGCCGACCAAGTAAAGTACTTAGGGGTCGTTTTTCAGCGCATGGGGTGTACCAACCGCCACGTGGATCACAACGCCCGCAACACCTCCGCGCCTTGAATGTAAACAAGGTGCTCAGCACACAGCCCTGGGCGAACCACCTAAGGTGCTGTGTCGCTGGTGAGGAGCTTGTACGCTCGCGACTGTCTACGGCCTGGAGGCCACCCGCATCACCGAGACGGCTTGAAGCGTCTGACCGCTATCGAGGTCCGGCTCTGCGACTGCCCTCGGGCTACCGCAGTCCGTGCCTCACAGTCCGGTGTACCGGGATGCCGGGCTACTACCACTGAGAGATCAGATCCAACTCATGACTGCGAAGTACGTGTTCCGCGGTCAAACTGTGGATAACTCCACTGTCGAAGAGGTGAGTGGGTCCTTCCGAGGCCCCACCCGGGTCTCCTACTGTTCCTCCATCTGCGACCTGGTCGCCGACTTGGTCGAGGGAGCGGGATTGGTCGGTGCCTCGGCGGCAGATAGACCCCTTCATCCCCCCCCCCCCCCCCAGCTGATGGAAAGGGCGGAGGTGGAGGTGGCGGGACTGACGAGGGACCAGAGCCCTCCTCTCCAAGCCTGCATAACCTACGAACTGCTTGAAAATAAATATTCACAGTTTCTTCATTTTTTTTACAGACGGCTCAGTTCTCGAGGACAGCTTCGCTGGAGCCGCCTTCGCCACAGCCTAAGGAAGTCCTTCTCCTTACCACCTGTATCAATCTTCACTGCTGAGCTGACAGCCATTCTGATGGCGCTCCAGCACATCAGTGAAGTACGTACACCACCACGTGCAATAGTAATCTGTAGTGATTCCAGGTCTGCGCTCTCCTCCATCCGTTCCGATTCCACCAGCGCTCGAGAGGATCTCGTGCTGGAAATCGGGACGGTAGTGCACCAACTGATCACCCGCGGAACGGAGGTCCGTTTCCAGTGGGTTTCCAGCACATGTCTGCCTCTCGGGCAACGAGATGGCGGACAGGGCAGCCAAGAGAGGAGCCAGGCGACTGTAATCCAAAACCCTAGAACTGAAACTCGGATTAGCCGACATCTACCGAAACTGTCCCGACGGGTGTGGGGAAAGGAAGAAGACTTTCGAGCCCAGGCCACGGCCAAAGAGTGGCTCGATCCTTCCCCTCCTAGCAGAGACGGAGTCTTCTTCCCCGGAGTACCCACATACCTGCCCAAATTATGTACCGGCTATGCGTGGACTGCTGGCGGACCATGTTTGTGCCCAAGTCTTGTGTATGCGGAGGAGCGATATCCTTCCACCATGTCCTATTTAACTGCAGAGAGTGCTCGGCCCACTTCGCGCCAGTCACCAGTAGTCTAACCAGTCTGGGACTCCCACTGTGCGTCCGAAGCCTGGCGCTGCGGCACCAGCAGAGCTGGAGCCTGCTCCGTGCCGCAGCCAAACTCGTCTACACTGCCCGGTGGCAGCCTACCTGAAATGTGCGGGACGCCCTAGGACGTCCCTGGCTCCCCCAGTACCCGGGTTGACCCCCGAGGACGGAGGGAGCCCCCATCTACACAACGCACAATCATACTATGTTTTTAACCTGTCTCTGTCCCAGTGTGTCGGCGCTGAACCACGCCCCCCAACCGTACGGGCCTGTCCCCGGACGTGAAGGGGGCGTTCGGATCGCCCGTCAAACAAACCCCCCCCACCCCCACCCCTCCCCACTCCACTCCCGACCGTTACCGGCACGGAGCTGGGGCTTTTAACACTTAACAATGACTTAACTTTTCCATGAATTATGTATCCATGAATGCATGACAGGACTACAGGCTCCATGTCTACAGTTTGCATGTTTCTATTTCAGACAATGTTTTAACCGATCAAACTGTAAATATGTACATTTCTAACCTGTTCGTAAAGCGAGCAGACTTGTAAATACTGTAAATATGTAAACTATGTTTTTAACCACATCCCCGAAAATACTACTAGACCCGAGTAAATACATCATAGACTCAAAGAAAGCAATTTTATGTAATGGTAATTCCTTATACAGCCAACCGGATTATATTAACTTTAGATGATTAAGAGCTTCGTATATCTTGTCCCTAGTATGTCATCTGACATCCGAGGACATTAAGAACAAAGAAGTAAGTAAGTGGACTAACAATTCAAAGCCATATCTGAGACGGAAGTGTTGACAGCCCCGCGCATGCGCACCAGGTCCACACTATCCAGCCTACACCCTCTTTTCCGGTCTTAAGTGGCTCTTGTATAATCGAAGCAGGCTGTCGTGCTGCAGTTAATGAGTAATTTTAATTTTTGACGCTAGTAAGCCGTTTGAACCAACTGTGCAGAGATGGCTAGTGATGCTGTTGAGATAATTGCAATCGACGCAAGTATGCCTATAATTTTGTGGCGTAAAGCACATGACTGTAATTATTTCAGCATAACTACTATGTGCATATAATTAGAGTTATGTACCGTGACGCCAGAGGCCCGACATAGGCAAGCGAATCTGTGGGCAAGGCCATAACCTCAGCATTTTATGCGTTGGTCAGCTAATATTGTTCTTTCACGTTTTTGGTTAATGCGAAGGCATTGGCTATGAAGTACTAGTGGTTCTAAAGTTGTTGTGTTTTGTGTGTGTGTTGTGTGTGTGTGTGTGTGTGTGTGTGTGTGTGTGTGTGTGTGTGTGTGTGTGTGTCGGTGCGAGTGCGTGAGTATGTGTGTGTGTTTGAGCGTGTGTGTGTGTGTATGAGTGTGTGTGTGTGTGTGTGTGTGTGTGTGTGTGTGTGTGTGTGTGTGTGTGTGTGTGTGTGTGTGTTTTGTGTGTGTGTCTGTGTGGTGCATGCTGTGTGTGTGTGTGTGTTTGTGTGTGTGTGTGTGTGTGTGTGTGAGAGAGAGAGAGAGAGAGAGAGAGAGAGAGAGAGAGAGAGAGAGAGAGAGAGAGAGAGAGAGAGAGAGAGAGAGGAGAGAGAGAGAGAGCAACAGACAGACAGATGGACAGATAGACACAAAGAGCGAGAGATCGACAGAAAAACAAATAGCTGATATATCACGAGGGTTAGGGTAGAACGAAAAACAGTTCAATAAATAAACTTTAAAAAGAAAAAGAAAATAGAATTGCAATGAAAACAGAATCTATTCCAATTCAAGATCCGTCCGTTCTCTAAAAACTAATTCGGAAAAAAGTATGACTGGTAGCGTTCTGACATTTTAAATTAAAATTCTAAAATTGTAAAGTTGCCAACATTCTTCCACGCACTGGACAGGAAAACAGCATAGCTCAACCAAAATGAAAAAAAAACGATTTAGCTTTTCATCTCATTTTTGATCGTTTTTCACCGTTTAACTGTGTCGTTTTGTAGCTTGACAAAGAGGATTACCCCGAATATTTGCATTGTGATTTTGTCCTAATAAATAGCGTTGTTTTGAACGTTGCTCCTCAACCTCAAATCTCTAGATCCAAATCTCGTCCTTTTCGCTATTTCTTCTCAACCTCCGACAGGAGCTGGACAACCTGGCCAGGCGTGAGGGTCCCGCTGTCCAGCCACAGAACCAGCTGACCCCACGCCGCTGTCTCCGTGCAGCTTTCTCCGCACACGTCGTCGTCAGCGCCCACGTCCTGACCCGACTCCAGCCGACCCAGCAGCAGCTTCTGCAGCCGCCTCTCCTCCAGGCGCCTCCTCTTCTCCAGGATGGTGTTGAGGGTGTAGAGGAAGGGGTTCAGCGCCGAGTTGACGGGCAGCACGATGATGGCCGTGGCCACGTTGACCTCGCCAGGGACCGGGGTACCGTTGGAGGCCAGGAGGCCCAGTAGGCCGATGGGGAACCAGCAGAGGAAGTCCGACACAGCCACGGTGATGAGCCGGCGGGCGATGGTCAGGTCCTTGGAGCGCCTGCTGCTGTCGTGGACCGCCATGCTGCCGGCGTTGACTGACCAGTAGATGAAGCCCTGCCCCACGGCGATGAGCAGGAAGAGGAGGAAGTTGAAGACGATCATGACGCCGAAGGAGTAGGCGTGGCCGGGGAACGTCTGCCGGGTGACGGGCAGCGGGATGCAGATGCCCGATTGGCCGTAGAAGTTCCAGTGGGCCGTGACGGGCAGCAAGGGAACCGTGGCCAGAACCAGCCCCAGGCCCCACGTCAGAGCGCAGGCCAGGTGGGCCGAGGCGTTCTGGAAGTGAAACCGGCTGAACGGAAAGCGCAGCACCAGGAACCGATCCAGCGTGATGAGGCAGACGATGACGGCCGACACCTCGCTGGACAGGAGCGAACACAGGCCGGCCACTTTACACATGGGGCTGTGTCTCCAGGTAGCTTCGTTCCACAGGTACGTCCTCTGGTACATGCGGTCCGCTACGCCGATCAGCGCCAGGTACACGCCCATGAGGAAGTCGGCCACACACAGGTGGCTCACAAACACCCCGAAGCCCTGCTTGCTCTTCGTTCTCTGGATGACGACGCGGTAGAGGAAGGTGGCGCCGTTGCCCACGATGGACAGAGTGGAGAAGACCGCTAGGATTCCTCGGTAGGCACTCGAGCGTAGCAGCGCCTGGCAGGACGAAATCTCGTCTGAAGGGGCGTGGCAATGGGCCGCGTTGAACCCGTCAGGCACAACGCCCGGGCAGCACAGCTTGTAGTTGTCAGCGTAGACAACGTCCAGCTCGTCGAGGCCCTGGAAGATGCCTTTGGCGAACACGCTCAGCGCTGACCCCCGCACGTCCAACACGCGCAGCTGCTTCATCGACTGAAACCCGCTGCCCAGGAGTCGCTGCAGTCCGCAGCGGGTCATGTTCAGGGCTTGGACGGTGTGGAACATGCGCATGGTTTGCAAGTCGACTTCCGCCAGGGCGACGTCCGAGAGGTCGAGCCTCTGAAGGCGAGGCAGCGTCCAGTTCACGGCCACGAGACCGGTGAGGTACGTCGACAGGGGGTTCCCTGCCAAGGACAGGTCCCTCACGCTAAGCAGCACGTTCAAGTCGGCGTTGGTGATGGCGTGGAGACGGTTGTGGCTGACGTCCAGGGTGAGAAGGTTGGGGAGGTCAAGGTCGCCGAGGTTGAGGAGCCCGCCCCTGGCCAAATTCAGGTACACCAGCATGCCGTTCTTCCTCAAGGACTCCGGGGTCAACCCCACGCCCTCCGCGTGCAGAAAGCGCAGCTCCACAAAATCCTCCGCGCGAAAGAAGCTCGTGCAGAAGAAGGCGTGCCCGTAGCACGTGCAAGCTGACGGACAGAGGAGGCCGCAGAGGAGCTCGTCGTCCCTGCGCGGGCAGTGCGACAACCCGTCACACACGTGGTCAGGGTGCAGGCACACCTTGGAGTCTCTACAGCGGTAGAAGCCGACACAAAGCAGCGACGAGCCATCGCCGCAATCCTCGTCATCTTCGTCCTCGCCGTTGGGACAGTCGTTGACGCCGTTGCAGCGCACGAAGACGGGGAGGCAGTAGCCGCCCCCTGGGCACTGGAAGTGGGTCTCGGGGCAGCCGGAGCTGAAGTTGTGGAACTCTCGTCGCCTCGGCCCCTGGAGGTGGATGACGGCGGGAGGTGGCGGACTGGGCGGCAGTTCGATGAACCGCTCCTCGAAGCACTGCTGCTCGTCGGCGGAGTTGCTGCAGTCGATGATGGTGTTGCACCGGTCTTCCAGGGGGACACACTCCAGACAGGACAAAGACAGATGTGGATGACATAGGACAAAAAGAGAGGCTGCTGACAAAGGACAAAAAGAGATGTCGATGACGTAGAACAAAAAGGGATGCAGATGACGTAGAACAAAACAGGGATGTGGATGACATAGAACAAAAAGGGATGTCGATGACGTAGAAAAAAAGAGGGGAAAAAAGGGATGTGGATGACGTAGAACAAAAAGAGATGTAGATGACATAGAAAAGAAAAGAAAAGAAGAAAGAAAAAAGAAGGGATGTCAGTGACGTAGAACAAAAAGAGATGTAGATGACGTAGAAAAGGGGGAAAAAAAGAAAGAAAAAAGGGATGTCGATGACGTAGAAAGAAAAAGAAAAAAAGGAAAAAAAGAAGAAGAAAAAAAGGGGGATGTCGATGACGTAGAACAAAAAGGGACGTAGATGACGTAAAAAAAAAAGGATGTCGATGATGTAGAACAAAAAGGGACGTAGATGACGTAGAAAAGGGGAAAAAAGAAAGATAAAAAGGGATGTCGATGACGTAGAAAAAAGATTAAAAAAAGAAGAAAAAAAGGGGGATGTCGATGACGTAGAAAAAACAAAACAAAAAAGAACAAAAAGGGACGTACATGACGTAGAAAAAAAAAAGGGATGACGTAGAACAACAAGGGATGTACATGACGTAGAACAAAAAGAGATATAGATGACGTAGAAAAAAAGAAGAAAAAAAGAAGGGATGTCGATGACGTAGAACAAAAAGAGATGTAGATGACGTAGGACAAAAATGGATGTAGATGACGTGGAAAAGAAAAAAAGAAAGAGAAAATAAGAAGGAATGTCGATGACGTAGAACAAAAAGAGATGTAGATGACGTAAGACAAAAAGGGATGTAGATGACGCAGAAAAGAAAAGAAAAAAAAGGGATGTCGATGAAGTAGACCAAAAAGAGATGTAGATGACGTAGCACAAAAAGGGATGTAGATGACATAGGACAAGAGATGCTGATGACAAAGGAAAAAGAGAGGTGGGTGATAACAGGTCAAAAAGAGATGTGGATGGCATAGGATAAAGAGACGTGGACGAAAACAGGAAAAAAAGAAAGGTGGATGACATAGGACAAAGAGAGAGGTGAGGGAAACACGGTGGATACAAAACAAACAAACAAATTGAAAGAAAAAAGTCAACAGTGTGTGTGTGTGTGTGCGTGCGTGCGTGCGTGCGTGCGTGAGTGCGCGCGCACGCGCGTGCGTGCATGTCTGGGTGTGGGTGAGGTGGGGTGGAGGGTCATAATTTCATTAATTGGTTTTTGCAGGTAGATGCTATTGCTTACTGCGGGAAAGACGAGCAGCCACCGAGCAGCGCTACTCAAACCTTTATGAAGAACAAACGCATGCAGTATAGTCACTGTGCTGTGGTGGTGTGTGTGTGTGGAGGGGAGGAGAGTGGGTGGAGAGTGGGTGGGGAGGGGGTGAAATGAACGCACACATACATGCGAGTATCACACACACACACACACACACACACACACACACACACACACACACACACACACACACACACACACACACACACACACACACACACACACACACACACACACACACACCACACACACACACACACACACACACACACACACACACACCACACACACACACACACACACACACACACACACACACACACACACACACACACACACACACACACACACACACACACACACACTCACAAACAAACATAACAACAACACAAGTATTTCACTCCAAATTGTCAGCCTACCTCCTGGTTCGCACAGTCAAAGTACCCAGACAACTGACACTGGGGAAACACACAAAAATCCTCATCACTGCCGTCGCCACAGTCGGAGCGGTGGTCGCACACCAACGTGTAGGGCACGCGCTGCACGCCGTTAGAGCACGTCATCATGGGCGGAAGTGGCGTCAGAGACACCCCGCACGTGTACGACTCCCCGTGATCTTCAGCCCAGCACGCGCTCTTGGTGTCACAGGCCAAGAACTCGTGAATCCAGTGAGACAACGGGCAGAGGGTCAGGCTGACGCCCCGGAAGTCCCTGGTGACCTCTGGCAGCGACACAGGGGTCAGTTCTGGGGTCAGGGGCGGGTCAGGCTGGGGGATCTGGCAGAGGTATCTAGAAGCGAGGCCTACGTCGCACCTGTCCTGATCAATGAAGTGGAGGCTGGACTCTTTCATGATGTTCCTCTCTGGGAAGACGAGATAGCAGCAGGTGCGTTTGTTCATCAGGTGAGTTCGCAAAGGCAGGTAGTAGGCGATGGATCCGTCCTCCCACTGTAGCAGGGACCGGTACCTGAAGTTGAAAATAATAAAAACAAATACCTCTAAATAACTCGCAGAGACGATTGAGCGGTGATTGCACCTCTCTAACAAATCTTGCTTCGAGAAGGATCAGCTGTACATCACTGACAAAACAGCCTTTGGGGGGGAAAAAAAGGACTGATCGTGACCTCTGAAACGAAATATCGTTTTGAGAAGGACTGATTGTACCTCTGAAACAAAACATACTTCGAGAGGGACTGATTGTACCTCTCAGACAAAACATCGCCTCGACAAGGTTCGATTGTACCTCTCAGACAAAACATGTTTTGGAAAGGAATAACTGTACTTCAAAAATGCCTTTATAGTTGGCACAGAAAACACATCGTCACCGCCTTCCATTGAGAAGAAAGTATGCACCGGAAGTAAAATAAATAAATAAATAGAACAACCAAGGAACTTAAGCAATGCCGGGTGACAGTCAAGGGAGTTAACAACCCCGCCTGAACCACCCAACAGTTCCATTATAAATACTTAAAAAACAAAACAAATTATATATATATATATATATTTTACAGGGCTCAGGAGCTGTGTGAAAGTCGAGGTGGTTGGGCACCCTTCCCTTATAGACCTACGGTTTCTGTGGACGTAAAGCAGCACTTAAACCAATACTCTTTCACAGTATACTACATCACATGGCATCCTGAGAGGACCGAAGCGAAACCCACATGTGATGGAGGGCGGAAGAGGTCGTGCTCAGCCCGATGTAGACGCTGTAGAACTCCGAGCGCATGCCGAGGGCCATGAGGATGTCGGTCCACTGGTCCGGAGAGTTGAGAGTGGCCAGCCTGGCCCCCATGGCCCGGCACCTCCTGGACACGTCCTCCCACGTGTAGTCATCGACGGTGACGTAGTGGTAGGTGTAGCATCCGCCTGCGGCGGACAGCTTGCCAGCCCCGCAAGCCTCAGAAGTGTAGGGACACCTCACCTCGTCCTCGTGACCGACGCACTCGGAAAAGGCGTTGCACGGGAAGTGATGCTGGTAGTCTGGCCAGAAGGGCACTGAGCAGTTCCACCTGCAGTACGACACTTCCTGCAGGAGAGCCGACTGGTTGTGGAAGGAGAAGAAAACCCGGAAGCCCGTCTTCGGAGTTCCGCTGTTCCGCTCGCCGCTGACGAAGTGCACGTGCAAAACCTCGGTGTGGATCAAGGTCGGACAGCTGTCGGAGCTGCACAGTCCGAAGAGTCTGCGTAGTTCTTCTTCTGCTACTTCCGCGGTGATGGTGGTAGCTGCGGTGCTGGCGTTGCCTGTGTACAACGTGATTTGTTCTTTACGACAGCGAGGACTGAACAACATGTCGATGTCGTAGCTCACCATGATCCAGTGGTGGGCAGGAACGACAACTCTAGCCCAGCTATCCATGTAAGAAGGGTAGGTTGTCTTCCCGTCCCAACCGGGCGTCCGAAAGTACCCTGCGGAAAAGATAAAGACCGAAGGGCTGTTAAATATGAACTTGCAGATACATATGGCACAGTGCTGTTTTGACACTTCAGTAACACAGCTGCAGTCCACTTGCCAGGAATGCCTGAGTGACTCGAAAGAAGCAGAAACATATTTATTTTTCAATAACACGAGGGGACAGAAAAATGTGTGTATATGCATGTATGCATGTATGTCTGTCTGTGTCTGTATGCATGCATGCATGTATGTATGTATGCATGCATGTATGTATGTATGCATGTATGTATGTATGCATGTAAATGCATGCATGTATGTATGTATGTACATAAATATAACATATGTTTGTAAGTGTGTGTATACACACACGCACACACACACACACACACACACACACACACACACACACACACAACACACACACACACACACACACACACAGTACTACTATATAATATATTGTGCATATATTATTTTATACTGATATAATAATAAATAATGGACATTTCTATGGTGCATGATCCCTAGCCAAATCTAGTGCACAATGCGCCGTACAAAAAGAAGCCGAAAAATGTATAAACACATACAGTGGACAAAATCAAAATGTTTCGGGCCATATCACCGCCATACCACGCAAGAATTAACATACAGCAATTTCAGTAAATAAATATCACTCGGCACGAACAAAGCATCTCATAGGTGAGACAATTTGGCCTAGCGGCAAAGGCGGTAAACTGGCAACCAGAAGGGCCTGGGTTCGATTCCATTTCGCCTGTTCTAGCTCTTCCTCTCTTTTTCAAAAGTTGTGGTCTGTAGGCGCTGCCTTTGTGACTTTGTCCCTCACGATTAACGAAACATTAGAACGGCTTCCATTGTTGCCCATCTTAATGGAGCAGCTACTCTGATGGCGACAGCGTAGCGTTCAGTAGTCTCCCTCTTCCCCCACCTCCTGGGATCTCGGTCCCCGCCAACACACACACACACACACACACACACACACACACACACACACACACACACACACACACACACACACACACACACACACACACACACACACACACGCACACACAACACCACCACACACACACAACACACACACACACACACACACACACACACA
The DNA here is from genome assembly GCA_018857735.1 of Alviniconcha marisindica. Classification (NCBI taxonomy): domain Eukaryota; kingdom Metazoa; phylum Mollusca; class Gastropoda; family Provannidae; genus Alviniconcha; species Alviniconcha marisindica. The sequence continues at coordinate 59,506 of JABMCL010003495.1, read as the reverse complement.
CACACACACACACCACGCGCGCGCGCGCGCGCGAGAGAGAGAGGAGAGAGAGAGAGAGAGAGAGAGAGAGAGAGAAGAGAGGTGGTGTGTGTGTGGTGTGTGGTGTGTGTGTGTGGTGTGTGTTAAACAATTAAGTCTTACCCCCCCCCCCCAACAAAAAAAAAAAAAAGAAGAAGAAAGAGAGCATAACTTCCATTGTAGGTATCACTGTCTCCCTCTTCCAATGCCTTCTGCCATCAGTACCTCTTTGGAGAGAACTCGGCGTTAAACAATTAAAGTCATAATTACCCAGACCAAAGCATACTGTGTTCTCCTCACTCCTACGTTCCCTGTCAGAGGTGAAGGCGACTTTCAGTGTGGCACCACCGTCTCCCTTTTCCTCCACCTCCTGGGATCTCCTTCCCCGCCAGTACCTCTTTGAGGCAACTCGGCGTTAACCCTTTGGCTGCCAACAGTTGCCAATGCAATTTTTTCCTCTCACGACCAATCTCGAAAAGAGGATCAGCTGACCCAAAACTGCCGCTTTTTGAGAACTTTCTCTCAGGCGAGAATACGTAAAAAGTTAGAATTCAGGCGGGAAAAGATACGACATCCTAAAGGTAGATGGAAAGTGCTTTGCCAATGACTTCCAGATGGCAGCGAATGGGTTAAACAATGACATTCTGACCCAGCCCGAAGCATAATTATCGTACTAGCTTGACCCCTACCTTCCCTGTAAGAGGTGAAGATGACTTCTAGCCTGGGCACCACGGGCTCGCTCACGGCCGTGAAGTTGAACCGGAAGGAGAAGGGGAATTCAAAGTGCATGACGCTGATCTCCACCCGCACCGTGTCGCTGCGGCTGTAAGCCGCCACTGGGGGGCGCTTCAGGCAGTCCTTGCACAGCGGGCCCTGGTCCTCCTTCATGGTGACGGAGAACTGCTTCTGGAATGCGGACATCTTGAACAACTCCGCCCCTGCCGCCGTCTCTGTCTCGGAAAACCGCACGAACAGGAACAGGCCCGCCGGGACCGCGATGGTGAGGTCACAGGTGAGGAACGTTCTCATTCCGGCGGCGCTGGAAGCGTTGCTTGAAAGGGAAATAACTCCCGACGTGTACCCGCTGAAGACGAGCTGGGCTCCGCTTGTCAAGCACGCGATGATGTCCTCTGACGTCAGCTTCAGCGACTTGGGGGGTTGTGACGTTGCTGAAGTGGGCTCAGGGCTGTTGTTGTCGTCGTCGTCATTATCGTCGAGGGCGGATCGCGCTGTTAGTGTCTGATCAGTGACGTCACCTTTTTAATAAATCCAGGTAGAGTTGAGACCATCGACAAGAACGAAAAAAGGGTGGAGAGGGAGGTGTGTGTGTGTGTGTGTGTGTGTGTGTGTGTGTGTGTGTGTGTGTGTGTGTGTGTGTGTGTGTGTGTGTACGCATGGGTGTGTGTTTGTGTATGCTTGTGTGTTGAGGGTGGTGGTTGGGGAGGGGGGGGGGGGTGGTGGTGGGTGGAGGGGTAATTGGAAGGAGGGGCGAACCACACACAAGTCTGACATACTGATTAGACGACCTGGGACAGAGGTGGTGTATTCATCACGTTGTCTGAGATCTTACTGATCATACGACCTAGGAAAGAAGTGGCGTATTGACCAGATGATCTCAGACCGTAGTGACGTACTGGTCAAACGACAGGGTTAAACGTGACTTATTTGTTCACCAGATGACATGGCATAAACGTGGCTTATTTGTTCACCAGATGCTTTGAGACAGAGAGGTAATGCATACTGATCAAGTGACCCAGCGAAAAGTGCCGTATTCGTCAGATGATCTCAGACGGAGGTGACCTACGGATCAGACGACCTATCTTAGACGTGACGTAGTGATCACGTGATATGAGATATACGTCACGTAATGACCAAATAATCTTAGTCGAGGTCACATCTGGGTCACGTGATCTTACCTGGAAATAACTACGTATTGATCAGATGACTTGAGAAAAAGGTGACGTAAGATCTGTATTGTGATGTAAGGTACAATTTAGTTGGTCCTAGACAGGATGTTATCTATATCTACCTATCTATGTACCTATCGTTCTCTCCATCTATTTTGTGAGATGATAGTGCGAAATAGTGGTAAAGTTATGATCAGATGATCTGAGAGAGAGAGAGAGAGAGAGAGAGAGAGAGAGAGAGAGAGAGAGAGAGAGAGAGAGAGAGAGAGAGAGAGAGAGAGAGAGAAGAAGAGAAGAGAAGACGAGACAGAGACAGAGACAGAAGACAGACGACAGAGCAGAGACAGACAGACAGACAGACAGAGAAAGAGACAGAGACAGACGAGAGACAGAGACAGAGAAGAAGACGAGAGACGAGAGAAGAGAGAGAGAGAGAGAGAGAGAGAGAGAGAGAGAGAGAGAGAGAGAGAGACAGAGAGAGACAGAGAGAGAGACAGAGAGACAGAGAGACAGAGAGACAGACAGACAGACAGAGACAGAGACAGACAGACAGACAGACAGACAGAGACAGACAGAGACAGACAGACAGACAGACAGACAGAACAAAGAGAGAAATAGACAGAGACAGTGGCATACATAGAGACAGAAAGAAGTAAACTAGATGAACTGGAGAAATAACAAAAGTATTGATCAACTGGAAGAGATAACGTGTTAATTGTTCGATGATTCGGATAAGAGAAATGCCATGATTTATAACCTACTATTGATCTGAGACAAAGGTGATGTAATTATCAAATTCCCTCGAAGATGTTCATGTAGCACAAATGTATCTAATTATGGTTGTTTGTTAATTGCAAATAAGGTTAGTTACTATTTTTAAAATATTAAACATAAATTTCTACTGGTGCAACGTGCTGATACATGTAGTTAGCATAATAATTATCAGATCAGTCTAATATCACTTATGTGAAAAAGACTTTAAATTGAAAAGAAAAAGAAACAAAGAAGAACGAAGCTAAGGGAGACATGGCGACGTATTCAAACAATAAACGTCGAAGATTGCCTGCATGAATCCGTATCTTGTGATATGAAAATAGACAGCGATTTCATGTGGGCAACTCGACAATTCATGACTGAACGAAGACTGAAGTGTTGAGGAGCTTGAGCCAACATCAATCGCCTGGAGAAGAGAGCTGGCGAAGAAATGGGCAACGCTGGACGACCTAGCCTACAAACACGTCGGCAGGACGAGAAAGGGACATGGACGCCTATAGAACAAACATCGAAGGGGTTTCAAAAGCAACATTGGGAGAACCGTTGACAGCCTGGGATGAGCGCGTAATGGTGTTCCCAAGCGTGTGCATGTCATCCTGACGTTGAGGATATCTGTTTAACTGTAGGCCTCACAGATGTACGCCAACGGCCGTCACAGAGGCATACATACAAGCAACACATACTGTACACCAATAAAACGACCTGTTTGCGCATCAATTATTTTGTATTAAAGGAGTCCCCCCCCCCCCCCCCTCCCCCCCTCCCCCCCCCCCCCCCCCCCAACAAAGACAGATTTCTTGAGCTGCTGAGTAGGCTCATTTTCGAAAAAACAGCGATGTTACTTTTAACAAAGTTTACTAAGGACCTAATATAGTCAGTCTATTTTGCAAACCAATAGCAGTCTCGGTAGAGGAGAAGAATGTCATCTGCAAACAATAATAGTATAAATATTTCACCTAAAGTTGATGTAAGTATTGCACCATGTTTGCAGCCTTTAACTGGATGGATGGGCATAAAACACCAAATTACTTATCTTACAACCTTTAATAATATCTAGCGCAAGTTAATCTATGAACAAAGAAAACAAGGCTGGACTACAAACATCACCTTGTTTAACACCACGTAAACAATGAATGCCCTCCGTGAGCGACGCCCCATTTTCCACCCGTGTCTTCACAACATCATACATATTTGTTCATACAACGAAATCGGTTATCACGAATATTCTGCTTTTGAATAATTGTACTTATCTTGCGACGGGATCAAATAAATGCCTTTTCAAAATCAACAAAGACAACGGTTTAAAGACAGTTCTTTCCGTACAACAGCAAACAGGGTAAGCATGATATGATCAGCTGTTGGATAATCTTTTTGAAACCATGCCTATAGTTTACCAATGGCTTCATTCATGTCATTCATTCATGAGATCATTCATGTCATTCATTCATGAGAGAGAGAGAGAGACAGAGAGAGACAGAGAGAGAGAGAGAGAGAGAGAGAGAGAGAGAGAGAGAGAGAGAGAGAGAGAGAGAGAGAGAGAGAGAGAGAGAGAGAAGGAGAAGAGAAGAGAGAGAGAGAGGGGGTGTGTGTGTGATGGAGGAGGTGATGTGTGTTTGGGTGGTTGTGTGTTGTGTGGGAGAGAGAGAGAGAGAGGAGAGAGAAGAGAGAGAGGGGGAAGAGGAACACCTCTCTCTCTCTCTCTCTCTCTCTCTCTCTCTCTCTCTCTCTCTCTCTCTCTCTCTCTCCACACACACTCGCACGGACATACACACATGCTAATTTCCCCATGTTTTAGTTACTTAAAAACAACAACATATTTTCCGTTGTCTGTTTTCAACTGTTTCCCGCTGCCTGTTTTCGAATATTTTTATAGAATCGTTTTCTGTGGTCTATTTGTTTACGCTTGATTTCCTTGGCCTGTTTGTTTATACCTGTTGTCAGTTGTATGTTTACACTGGCATTCTTCAGTTTTGTTTACATGTTTCCTTTTGGTTTACACCTGCTTTCCGTTGTCTGTTAACACCTGTTTTTATTCTGTTTCTTTACATCTGTTATGTACTATGTGCGTTTTTACACCTGTTTATCGCTGTTTTCCCCCCACTTGTTATCCATTGTCTGTTTGCACTTTTTCCTTCGTTGTCTGTTTGTTTACACGAGGTTGCCCTAGTCTCTTTAGAGACATTTTCCTCTGTTATTCCAGTTCCATTCTGTCTGCCTGCACCCCCCCCCCCCCTCACCCCTCCCTTTTCCGCTATCTGTTTGCCACGTTTTCCATGGTCCGTTTGCTTACACATGTTTCCCAGTAGCCGTTTATTTTACAGATGTATTCCGTTGTCTGTTCGTTTGCACTTGGTTTCCGTTCTCTGTTTACACCTTTTTTACGGTTGTCTGTTTTTACCGGTTTTCCTTTGTTTGCACGGGTTTTCCTGTGGATGTTTTTACACCTGTTTTCAGTTGTCTGCTTGTTTACACCTGTTTTCCGTTGTCTGCTTGTCTACAACTGTTTTCCGTTGTCTGTTTGTTTACACCTGTTTTCCGTTATTTTTCTCTACCGCTGTTGAAGACGTTCACCCGATTCGGACAGGTAATGCCTGACCTTGTCGGCGGTCAACAACCCCGACGCCAGCCACGAATTCAGCAAACGTTTCGCCGTTTCCGAGGCCACTGCGGGCTGGCTGGCTTCGACCTCGACCTTGGCGTTGCCCTTGACCTTGACCCTGGCTTTGGCCTTGGCCTGCATGGCGTGAAGCTGAGCGGTCAAGGCTTTCTGGACCCTCTCGGCTCTCTCCCGGCGCCGTTTCTCCTGCACCACAGCCAGCAGGTGGAACAGCGGCTTGACGACGGAGTGGAGAGGCGGGAGGACTATCCCCATGGCAACACGAACCTCGCCAGGCGCGAAGGAGACCCCGGACGCAGAGAGGAGGCCGAAGAGGCCCAGGACGGCCCCCAGGACGGCGGTGGGGATCAAGGTGGCCACGAGGCGGCGCGCCAGCAAGTGCTCCTTGCCGACGCTGCTGTCGGTCATCAGGGAGACGTTGGAGTCCTCGAGCCACCACAGCAGCAGCGCCTGCTGCACGCCGACCAGAAGCAGCAGCGTGCAGTTCAGCACGATCCTGACGCTGAAGGAAAAGACATCAGCCACACCGCCCTCCTCCTCCTTCTCCTCCTCGTCGTCGGCGTCGTCGCCGAAGGGCAGGGAGATGCAGATGGCGCTGTGTCCGTACACCCCCGGCCCCTGTGACGAGAGTGACGAGAAGGGCAGAGCGGCCAGGAGAAGGGCGGCGCCCCACAGCGTCACGCAGACCCTGTCGGCCAAGCGGCGGTCAAAACGGCGGCCAGCGCCCGGGAACCTGACGACGAGGACTTTCTCCAACGTGACGAGGAAGACGAGGAAGGCGGACATTTCGCTGGACAGCAAGGACAGGAAACCGGCCGCTTTGCACGTGCTGCTCGCCTTCCAAGTGATGTCATTCCAGACGTAAGAGCCCTGGTAACGTCGGTGGGCCGCGCTGATGATAGCCAAGTAGACGCCCATGAACGAGTCCGAAACGCACAAATGCTTCATGAACACAACGCTGGCGAAATCGCCCTCCTGTCTGCCGACGGCCAGGAAGACGAAACTGGCCAGGTTGCCCAGCAACGCCAAGACGGCCGCCACGGCCACGAACACGACGAAGGCCGGTGACCGCAGCAGGGAGTCGCAGGACGAGATGACGTCATCAGGACTCCGGCAGCCGCGGAGGTTGAAAGCTGGTGGTAGAACTGCCGGGCAGCACAGCTTATAGCTGTCACTGTGGAGAACTCTTAGCTGGCTGAGACCCGTCAACACTCCGGGAGAGAACTGCGAGAAGGGGCACCCCCTCAAGTCCAGCGTTTGAAGGCGTGGCAGCTCAAAATCGCCCGCCACGCGCACGACTCCGCTGTGGGACAAGTTGAGGTTTTCGAGGTCTGGAAAGACCATAAAAGTGCTGGTGTTTAGCTCCGGTATGTCGACTCGAGACAGGTCGAGAGCTCGAAGGTGAGACACAGACGTCTGAAACGTTGCATCGCTGAACAGGCGAACGCTTAGGGGGTTGCCAGCCAGAGACAGCCAACGTAAACTTCGCAAGGAGCTCAGCTGTATGTTCAGCGAAGTCAGGAGGTTTCCCCCGAGGTCCAAACTACGCAGGTTCGTTAAAACCTCTAGAGCTTTAACGTCCGTCAGCTTGCAGTTTCCCAAACCGAGGTGAATCAGCAGAAAGTTGTGCCCAACTTCCGCAGCGCTCGTGCCCGTTCCATTGGCTTCCAGAAAGCGGAGTTGAGGATAATCCTGGACTGGAACCGACCGGTTGCAGAAGAAGGCGTGCCCGTAGCACACACAGCCCCCGGGGCACTGGAACGCGCACAACAGCTCATCGTCCTTCTGCGGGCACTGGGCCACACTGTCGCACAACTGCCTGGGATGCACGCAGACCTGGGAGTCCCGACAACGGTAGAAACCAGGGCAACGGTAGTCGTCACAGCCCGCCTCGTCCTCGTGGCCTGGGCAGTCGTTGACCTTGTTGCACCTCACGAAGACGGGCAAACAGGATCCTCCCTTGCCAGGGCACCGGAAGTGGGTCTCGGGGCACAGATCAACTTCCGGGTCATCCTGGTGCCTTTTCGGCAGGGGTCGCGCTGTGAAGGTCCCTGTCCCCGTGAACTGGACGATGGCTGGGGGAGCGGGTGTGCCGGGTAGCAGCATCCGGCTCAGGCTGCAGTCCTGCTCGTCTGCGGCGTTCAGGCAGTCCTCTACCCCGTTACAATGGAGGGTCTTGGGAACACACTGAAAAGTACAGTACTACCCCGTTACAATGGAGGGTCTTGGGAACACACTGAAAAGTACAGTACCACCCCGTTACAATGGAGGGTCTTGGGAACACACTGAAAAGTACAGTACCACCCCGTTACAATGGAGGGTCTTGGGAACACACTGAAAAGTACAGTACCACCCCGTTACAATGGAGGGTCTTGGGAACACACTGAAAAGTACAGTACCACCCCGTTACAATGGAGGGTCTTGGGAACACACTGAAAAGTACAGTACCACCCCGTTACAATGGAGGGTCTTGGGAACACACTGAAAAGTACAGTACCACCCCGTTACAATGGAGGGTCTTGGGAACACACTGAAAAGTACAGTACCACCCCGTTACAATGGAGGGTCTTGGGAACACACTGAAAAGTACAGTACCACCCCGTTACAATGGAGGGTCTTGGGAACACACTGAAAAGTACAGTCCACCCTCGTTACAATGGAGGTCTTGGGAAACACTTACAGTCCACCCGTTACAATGAGGGTCTTGGGAAACACGAAAGTACAGTACCCCCGTTACAATGGAAGGGTCTTGGGAACACACTGATCAACGTTACGGAGTCACCTGGTGCCGTTACGGAGGGGTCTTGAACACACTGAAAGTCCAGTACACCCCGTTACAATGGAGGGTCTTGGGAACACACTGAAGGTACAGTACACCCCGTTACAATGCAGGGTCTTGGGAACACATGAAAGTACAGTACCACCCCGTTACAATGGAGGGTCTTGGGAACACACTGAAAAGTACAGTACCACCCCGTTACAATGGAGGGTCTTGGGAACACACTGAAAAGTACAGTACCACCCCGTTACAATGGAGGGTCTTGGGAACACACTGAAAAGTACAGTACCACCCCGTTACAATGGAGGGTCTTGGGAACACACTGAAAAGTACAGTACCACCCCGTTACAATGGAGGGTCTTGGGAACACACTGAAAAGTACAGTACCACCCCGTTACAATGGAGGGTCTTGGGAACACACTGAAAAGTACAGTACCACCCCGTTACAATGGAGGGTCTTGGGAACACACTGAAAAGTACAGTACCACCCCGTTACAATGGAGGGTCTTGGGAACACACTGAAAAGTACAGTACCACCCCGTTACAATGGAGGGTCTTGGGAACACACTGAAAGTACAGTACCACCCCGTTACAATGGAGGGTCTTGGGAACACACTGAAAAGTACAGTACCACCCCGTTACAATGGAGGGTCTTGGGAACACACTGAAAAGTACAGTACCACCCCGTTACAATGGAGGGTCTTGGGAACACACTGAAAAGTACAGTACCACCCCGTTACAATGGAGGGTCTTGGGAACACACTGAAAAGTACAGTACCACCCCGTTACAATGGAGGGTCTTGGGAACACACTGAAAAGTACAGTACCACCCCGTTACAATGGAGGGTCTTGGGAACACACTGAAAGTACAGTACTACCCCGTTACAATGGAGGGTCTTGGGAACACACTGAAAAGTACAGTACTCACCCCGTTACAATGGAGGGTCTTGGGAACACACTGAAAAGTACAGTACCACCCCGTTACAATGGAGGGTCTTGGGAACACACTGAAAAGTACAGTACCACCCCGTTACAATGGAGGGTCTTGGGAACACACTGAAAAGTACAGTACCACCCCGTTACAATGGAGGGTCTTGGGAACACACTGAAAAGTACAGTACCACCCCGTTACAATGGAGGGTCTTGGGAACACACTGAAAAGTACAGTACCACCCCGTTACAATGGAGGGTCTTGGGAACACACTGAAAAGTACAGTACCACCCCGTTACAATGGAGGGTCTTGGGAACACACTGAAAGTACAGTACCACCCCGTTACAATGGAGGGTCTTGGGAACACACTGAAAGTACAGTACTACCCCGTTACAATGGAGGGTCTTGGGAACACACTGAAAAGTACAGTACCACCCCGTTACAATGGAGGGTCTTGGGAACACACTGAAAAGTACAGTACTACCCCGTTACAATGGAGGGTCTTGGGAACACACTGAAAAGTACAGTACTACCCCGTTACAATGGAAGGGTCTTGGGAACACACTGAAAAGTACAGTACCACCCCGTTACAATGAAGGGTCTTGGGAACACACTGAAAAGTACAGTACTACCCCGTTACAATGGAGGGTCTTGGGAACACACTGAAAAGTACAGTACTACCCCGTTACAATGCAAGGTTTTGGGAACACATTAAAAAGTACAACACTACCCCGTTACAATGCAGGGTTTTGGAAACCCACTGAAAAGTACAGTACTACCCCGTTGCAATGCAAGGTTTTGGAAACACATTGAAAAGTACAACACTACCCCGTTACAATTCAGGGTTTTGGGAACCCACTGAAAAGTGCAGTACTACCCCGTGACATGAGGGTGTTGGAGAACCCACTGAAAAGGTACAGTACTACCCGTTACAATGAAGGGTCTTGGGAACGCATAAAGCACAGTCTACCCTTTCGATGAAGGGTCTTGACCACGAAAGGGTACAGCGTCTTGGAAACACCTGAAACGTACAGTACTACCCGTTCAATAGAGGGTTTGGAAACACACTGGAAAGTACAGTGCTACCCCGTGTACAATCGAGGGTTTGGAAACACACTGAAAGTACAGTGCTACCCCGGTACGATGAAGGGTGTTGGAAACACACTGAAAGTACAGTACTACCCCGGTACGATGAAGGGTGTTGGAAACACTGAAAAGAATAGTAATACCCGTTACAATGGAGGCCATGGGCGGTCTTGGGAACACACTTTATAAAACACAGTTCTACCCGGTTACGATGGAGGGTCTTGGAAACACTGAAAAAGTACAGTACTACAGTCAAAACGTTTGACCTGACCATCACTACAGTCAAAACATCTTACCTGTTTATTACCAGAGTCAAAACATCTTACCTGTTTATCACCACAATCAAACTGCTCAGCCTCCATTTCGTCACAGCGAGGAAAACTGCAGAAGTCTTCGTCACTGCTGTCGTCACAGTCAGGACGGTGGTCACACACCAACGTGTAAGGCACGTGCTGCACTCCATTAGAGCAAGTCATCATAGGCGGAAGTGGCGTCAGAGGTGCGTCACAAGAGAATGAGGCAGTGTAGGCACGAGCCCAGCAGGCGCTTTTGACGTCACATGCCAGAAAAAAGTGTGTCGTGGAATTATCCGGGCAAACCAGCAGCGCAGCATGCTTTTCTGTGAAAGCGGGCCTACGCAGCCGAATATGGGACACGCTGGAAGCGACCTTAACGTCATAGTTGACCTCGCACAGGTAATCGCAGTCCTCAGGGGTGTAGCAGCCGTCACTGACCAGAAAGTTGGTGCTGGCGTGGACGACAGTAGCGCCGTTCTCGCTGACCAAATAGCCACAGGAAGGTCGCATCGCTATCGTGGTATCCGGGTGCACGTAGAATGCCATAGATCCCATCACCCACTCCAACATCAACAAGTACCTGTCCAGGACGGGTAACAGGGCTGTGATGTACACGTTAGAATGCACCATACACTCCTGTCAAAACACATATTCCAACATAGACAGGTACCTGTTCAGTACAGGTAATAGGGCCGTAGTGTGCGTGTTAAAGCCCATCATACACTCCAGTTAGCATCGGCCGGTACCTGTTGAGGACAAATCTCGGGGATGTCACGTACGTATTCGAACGCATCATACACTCCAGTTAACATCGATCGGTACCTGTCCAGGACAAGACAGAGGGCTGTGATGGACACGTTAGAACCACTACCCACTCTAATTAACATCGAGCGGTACCTGTTGAGTAAATAAAAATAATCAAAATAAAATAAGGGCTGTGGTGTACATGTTAGGACGAATCGTACACTCCAGTTAACATCGACGGGTACCTGTTCAGGACAAGACACAGGACTGTGACGTACGTGTTAGAACCCACCATACACTCCAGTTAACGTTGACCGGTACCTGTTCAGGTCAAAACATAGGGCTGATATGTATGCTTTCGAACCCATTAAAACTCCAGCATCGATCAATACCTGTCAAGCACACAACACAGGACAATTACGTAGTGTTTTCGAATCCATCACCTAAGTCAGCATTGTTCAGGGTGGAGGAGGTGGGGCAGTCTGACTGGTCAGTATTGAGTACGTCATTTTTGTATTTGTTTGGGTTTTGCTTCATTGACCATCTTACATGGGGTCTGGTTGTGCTGTATATATAAGTCAGTTTTCGTACGTTCTCATACTGCTCTTACATGGGCGTCCTGGCGGGGCTGAATATATAGGTCAGTTTTCGTACGCTCTCATACTGATCTTACATGGGCGGTCTGGCGGGGCTGACCGTTCTGATCCCAACGTAGACCCCCTTTCTGCCCTCGTCGAAGTCTCGGAGCGCCAGAACGCCCATAATAGTGGTCCACTGCTCCTTGTTGTGAAGGCTGGCCAGCCGTTCCCCGCGCCTCTGGCACTCAGCAGACGCCTCGTGCCACGACAACTTC
>JABMCL010003495.1:32500-37500 GCA_018857735.1 Alviniconcha marisindica | reverse complement strand
CCCCCCCCCCCCCTCCATCCCTCCTAGCGTGCTTATATCTGTATGCACGTACAGCACGTACAGCTTCATTCAATGATCAGCAGGAGGAAGAGACCGAAAAATGGAACTGAGACAGAGGACAGAACCAAACAGAGAAAGAAAAAAAACAGACGGAAACAGAAGATAAGTTTGATTTTTTGCTGCCTTTTCATAGTTATAACTGTTGCTTTGTATCGGAGCCGTTTGTCCGTCGAGAGGTTATTTGTTTTGTCCTATCCAAAATTCGTGTTTGTTGTTGTTATTGTTGTGCATTTTGAACTCTTAGCAAAACATATTCACATCTAACGGCCCCTTTGCCAACAATAGAAGGTTCAAATCACTGAAACCAGAGATAATGCACGAACTCGGGCTTGGACAAAGAAAAGGAGAAGAAAAAAGAAGGAAGAAAAAAAGGAAGAAAAAAAGAAGAAGAAGAAAAACAGAAGAAAAAAGAAAAAGCAGAAAGTGTGCATGTTAGATTTAGACCTACGAGGAGTGGTGAGACCCTCCGTGTAGTCATCGGCTGCAGTTACTGTCAGAAAACAACAAAACAACTCAACGGCGTTCATGGAATACATTTTGCTTCGACCAAGATGTACTGCTTAGGAATTAAGGAATCGATGTACACCTGGGTATCTCGCCTGTAGAAGATGCCAGACAATGCTGACACAACGACGAGTTTTTCATCCACCGAAATAAATAAATTGTATGTGTCTGTGCATTTCCGCGAGAAGAAAGCTGAGATGAATGCAATGCGCCTGCACACGTCTGTTTTATGTGTTCAGAGTGGCGTGGGTGGGGGGCGAGGAGGGGGTGGGGGGGGGTGTTGAGGGGGTGGGGGTGGGGGGGGAGCGATGACTGGAGAGAGAAGGAATAGCGAAGGGTTGTGGAGATTGTGTGCGTGCGTGTGTGTGTGTGTGTGTGTGGTGTGTGTGTGTGTGTGTGTGTGTGTGTGTGTGTGTGTGTGTGAGAGAGAGAGAGAGAGAGAGAGAGAGAGAGAGAGAGAGAGAGAGAGAGAGAGAGAGAGAGAGAGAGAGAGAGAGAGAGAGAGAGGAGAGAGAGAGAGTGTGGGGTGTGTGCGTTGAGTGTGTGTGTGTGTGTGTGTGTGTGTGTGTGTGTGTGTGTGTGTGGGGTGTGTGTGGTGTGTGTGTGTGTGTGGTGTGTGTGTTGTGAGTGAGTGATGTGAGTGGGTGTGTTGTGGTGTGGGTGGGGGTGTGAGTGTGTGTGTGTGTGTGTGTGTGTGTGTGTGTGTGTGTGTGTGTGTGTGTGTGTGTAGAGTGAGTGTGCCTGCGAGCGATCGTTTCTCAAAACGGTAGAGTTCTAAGGTTGATATAACAATTAACATTCATCTCCATGTTTGTTCCTCACAAACGTAGAGTTCTAAGGTCGATAGAACATCCGACACCATGATCGTTCCTTACAAACGTAGAGTTCTAAGGTCGATAGAACATCCGACATCATGATCGTTCCTCACAGACGTAGTGTTCTAAGGTAGATAGAACACCCGCCACCATGATCGTTCCTCATAGAAGTAGTGTTCTAAAGTCGATGTAACATCCGATACCATGATCGTTCCTCACAAACGTAGTGTTCTAAGGTCGATAGAACATCCGACACAATGATCGTTCCTCACAGACGTAGTGTTCTAAGTCTGACGCCACGGTCGTTTCTTACAAACGTAGAGTTCTATTGTTGATACAACATTCAACCTTTTGATCGGTCCTCAAAAACATCCCACTTCATGATCGTTTCTCACGCAGTGCTCTAAAGTCGATAGAACACCCAAAATCATGATCTTTCCTCATAAATGTATAGCATTCTAAGGTCTATATAACATTCAACCCCATGGTCGCTCCACACAAACGTAGCTAAGGTGTATAATTTATAGCATCCGACACCACGATCATTTCTCACAGACGGTTTTCTAGGGTGGATAAAATGTCAACAGAAATGCTTTATGTAGATTTTTTCTTCTCTCAGACAAAGCAGCTTTTATGAAGTCTATACTTCAACTAAATACACGCCAGGAAAAAAGAAGAAGAAGAAGAAAAGCATTTGAGTGATGCATGATCTCATCCAATGATGTAACAATTATTCTGACGGTGTTTAAACTTGATCGACTGGACTTTTTTTCTCGCAAAGTGCAGCTTCCGGAAATCCCAAAGTGGTTTAATTGAAGATCACATCATAATGGATCCGCCGTTGGAAGGATCACCCGTGTAAAGTCCAAGACTAAAACCAAGCTGACGCTGTAGATAGTTTACTACAGACGGCAGGCGAGTCGAGCACTCGGCCATCGTTAACGCTGTAGATAGTTTACTACAGACGGCAGGCGAGTCGAGCACTCGGCCATCGTTAACGCTGTAGATAGTTTACTACAGACGGCAGGCGAGTCGAGCACTCGGTCATCGTTAACGCTGTAGATAGTTTACTACAGACGGCAGGCGAGTCGAGCACTCGGTCATCGTTAACGCTGTAGATAGTTTACTACAGACGGCAGGCGAGTCGAGCACTCGGTCATCGTTAACGCTGTAGATAGTTTACTACAGACGGCAGGCGAGTCGAGCACTCGGTCATCGTTAACGCTGTAGATAGTTTACTACAGACGGCAGGCGAGTCGAGCACTCGGTCATCGTTAACGCTGTAGATAGTTTACTACAGACGGCAGGCGAGTCGAGCACTCGGCCATCGTTAACGCTGTAGATAGTTTACTACAGACGGCAGGCGAGTCGAGCACTCGGTCATCGTTAACGCTGTAGATAGTTTACTACAGACGGCAGGCGAGTCGAGCACTCGGTCATCGTTAACGCTGTAGATAGTTTACTACAGACGGCAGGCGAGTCGAGCACTCGGCCATCGTTAACGCTGTAGATAGTTTACTACAGACGGCAGGCGAGTCGAGCACTCGGCCATCGTTAACGCTGTAGATAGTTTACTACAGACGGCAGGCTAGACGAGCACTCGGTCATCGTTAACGCTGTAGATAGTTTACTACAGACGGCAGGCGAGTCGAGCACTCGGTCATCGTTAACGCTGTAGATAGTTTACTACAGACGGCAGGCGAGTCGAGCACTCGGTCATCGTTAACGCTGTAGATAGTTTACTACAGACGGCAGGCTAGACGAGCACTCGGTCATCGTTAACGCTGTAGATAGTTTACTACAGACGGCAGGCTAGACGAGCACTCGGTCATCGTTAACGCTGTAGATAGTTTACTACAGACGGCAGGCGAGTCGAGCACTCGGTCATCGTTAACGCTGTAGATAGTTTACTACAGACGGCAGGCTAGACGAGCACTCGGTCATCGTTAACGCTGTAGATAGTTTACTACAGACGGCAGGCGAGTCGAGCACTCGGTCATCGTTAACGCTGTAGATAGTTTACTACAGACGGCAGGCGAGTCGAGCACTCGGTCATCGTTAACGCTGTAGATAGTTTACTACAGACGGCAGGCGAGTCGAGCACTCGGTCATCGTTAACGCTGTAGATAGTTTACTACAGACGGCAGGCTAGACGAGCACTCGGTCATCGTTAACGCTGTAGATAGTTTACTACAGACGGCAGGCGAGTCGAGCACTCGGTCATCGTTAACGCTGTAGATAGTTTACTACAGACGGCAGGCGAGTCGAGCACTCGGTCATCGTTAACGCTGTAGATAGTTTACTACAGACGGCAGGCGAGTCGAGCACTCGGTCATCGTTAACGCTGTAGATAGTTTACTACAGACGGCAGGCGAGTCGAGCACTCGGTCATCGTTAACGCTGTAGATAGTTTACTACAGACGGCAGGCGAGACGAGCACTCGGTCATCGTTAACGCTGTAGATAGTTTACTACAGACGGCAGGCGAGTCGAGCACTCGGTCATCGTTAACGCTGTAGATAGTTTACTACAGACGGCAGGCGAGACGAGCACTCGGCCATCGTTAACACGCGCACCGATCCGGCTGTCATGAAAGCCAGAAAGGCTGTTCATCTGTGTGTGCTTTCAGCCTTCATGAAGTGCGAATCGCCTGCCACTTCCCAAGAGCCTCTCAGCGCACTGACTAAGGGCTGGAAACTAGACACGCTGGAGGCGTCAGTTAGCGAGGGCTTATAGGCTACACTCGTGGTATTTTCATCCAACACGGAATGCTTCTCAGAAAGGTACGCACCAGTCGCTGCGGGCTCGTGCGCTACGTTCGTGGCGTTTTCATCCAACACGGAATGCTTCTCAGAAAGGTAAGCACCAGTCGCTGTGGGCTTCGTGGGCACGGCTGACGTCTGGGCGGTTGTTGCAGTACCGATGTACGCTGCAGTGACTACGGCGGTCGGGACGACAACGTCGTCGCCGCGGTGCTTCTGTTGACGTCGGCGTTGGGACTTCACCCGCATCACTGCCACAACCACAGCAGTAACCACGACCAGGGCGGCCAGCAAGCCACCAAAACCGATCCACATGCTTAGTCTGTTGTTGGAGTTGAAAACTGAAAAATGTGCAGAGGTTAGGAAAGTCAGGTCCATTTAAGGTTTTATTGAGCTTTTTGCCCCTGGGGGCTAGAAAGCAAAGTTACAATCACACAATGCATTCCTTATAAACAAGTACACGGGTAATAATGATATCTAACTACAGACAGCAATTTACACATTAGACAAGAACAAGCCCTCAAACACAAATCAAAGTTGTTGTAAATAACCAAGGTGCACAAAGTTTTGCTGTTGGTTTGATCAAATAAGTGAAGAATACAAGTAAAACACCTAGTGAGCTAATCATTCTCAGATTTTGAGGTCATGCTCATAAGGCAAGCCAATATACTTTAATGATCTCCCACAGGACAATTCAGCTGACTACTGAAGGTTCATTCGTTTACAAACAAAATATGAAGAGACCATCAAAGGAACCTCAAAAACAGTTGATTGTACCGATAATTATGTTAAGGATTTTCATCACGAGACACAGCATTGTGCGTGTATCACTTTGCTACAATCGTTATATTATATACAAT
>JABMCL010003495.1:12500-25000 GCA_018857735.1 Alviniconcha marisindica | reverse complement strand
CCATACGCATGACGAACAAATAGGTCCCCTAATCGCGTTTAACTAAACGGTCACGACACAGGAAAAAAAGAGAAAAAAGAGAACAACAACAAAATGGCATGGATGTAGCGCAAGTAGGTAAGTCCGACTTGCCTGAACGCGTTTAAATTATAGACTCATATTCCGATGCTAAGCACCCTTAAACGCCTTACAAAAATCGCAGCTTCCATGCTGTCGTTATATTGTGACAAAGGCTACTGCTAAGGAGCAAAACGAACATGTGTACGGACCGTTTAACAAGTAGGGATTAGGAGTTATCTGCCTTCAGTGCTTATCTGCTCACCATACATAATATTGTGTGCCCATATGTACTTGCTATATATAATATTGTGTGCCCATATCTACTTGCTATACATAATATTATGTGCCCATATGTACTTGCTATACATAATATTGTGTGCCCATATCTACTTGCTATAATAATATTATGTGCCCATATCTACTTGCTTTACATAATATTGTGTGCCCATATTACTTGCTATACATAATATTGTGTGCCCATATGTACTTGCTATACATAATATTGTGTGCCCCTATTACTTGCTATATATAATATTGTGTGCCCTTTACGCTTAAAAAATTGGGCCCCTTTTCCTTTCTTTTAAAATTTGTGCCCCAACTACTTTCTAAAAAAGTGTGTAACTTTAACAAAATTTTAAATTTTATCTTATTGCTCACCATACATAATATTGTGTGCCCATATGTACTTGCTATACATAATATTGTGTGCCCATATTACTTGCTATAATAATATTGTGTGCCCATATTACTTGCTATACATAATATTGTGTGCCATATTACCTGCTATACATAATATTGTGTGCCCATATGTACTTGCTATAATAATATTGTGTGCCCATATTACTTGCTATACATAATATTGTGTGCCCAATGTACTTGCTATACATAATATTGTGTGCCCATATGTACTTGCTATACATAATATTGTGTGCCCCTATTACTTGCTATACATAATATTGTGTTTTTCCCCCAAAAATTTCCCCACTTGCTATCATAATATTTTGTGCCCATATGTACTTTCAACATAATATTGTTGCCCATATTACTTGCTATACTAATATTGTGTGCCCAATGTATTGCTATAATAATATTTTGTGCCCCCCATAAATTTTTTTACTTGCTATACATAATATTGTGTGCCCCTATTACTTGCTATAATAATATTGTGTGCCCATATGTACTTGCTATACATAATATTGTGTGCCCAATGTACTTGCTATACATAATATTGTGTGCCCATATGTACTTGCTATACATAATATTGTGTGCCCATATTACTTGCTATAATAATATTGTGTGCCCATATCTACTTGCTATACATAATATTGTGTGCCCATATCTACTTGCTATATATAATATTGTGTGCCCATATCTACTTGCTATACATAATATTGTGTGCCCATATCTACTTGCTATATATAATATTGTGTGCCCATATCTACCCATAATAATATTGTGTGCCCATATCTTTTGCTATATATAATATTTGTGCCATATCTACTTGCTATAATAATATTGTGTGCCCCTATTACTTGCTATATATAATATTTGTGCCCATATCTACTTGCTATATATAATATTGTGTGCCCATATCACTTGCTATAATAATATTTGTGCCCATATTACTTGCTATAATAATATTGTGTGCCCATATGACTTGCTATTTTAAAAAATAAAAAAAATTTGGGGTTTTGCAAACTCCTTTGGGGAACTTTTTTTGCCCGGCATCGCTTAAGTCCCTTGGTTTCTTTTTTTCCGGTGGGTATTTTTACAATGGGAAAAACGGGACATGAATTTGCGAATTTTACACTGCCAACTTAAAGGCATTTTTTGGGGGCCCGAGCCATAATTTTTGGCAAAAAACAAAAAAGTTTTCGGCATAGGATGCCCCCCAAAAAGCATTTTTTCTACGAACACCGGGTCTTTGGTCAGCCAAAAAACGACGCAAAGACCTTTTTTTTCCCTCCTCCATCCCCTTTTCCCCGGGAATTTTTGCAAATGCAACGTATTGGATTTATGCTTCCCCATTCTGGTTCAGCTTCCACTGTTTTACACAGCGTGAAGCAAAGCCTACTCGGAAATCGGCCCGGAAGTGCGCTGCGACCTCTCGCGACTTCTTGCGCGAAAGATTACAAAGCATTCACTTTAGCAAACCAGCTTCGCTGAATCGCCCATTAGCACACACCTCCCGTGCGCCAACATTCGCCTAATAACTTCTCGCCTAATCACATCTCGCCCGAATTACGACTCGCCTAAATACCCACTGAGTTTTTCACAGGCATCACGCTTCACCTAAAATCTCTTTTTTTAAATCCACAAAGATTAACGGTAGCGTCTTTATTCGACACAAGCTAACTAAAACAACAAGACCATCAAACATTCAAAGGCTCTGTCTGATAAAATCAAAAGAGATCACAGATATCAGTCAGTAGGCCTGAATAATTAAGCTGACTGCTGTATTTGTTTGGCCCACGAACAGCTGTGATCTATGCTCTAACAGATACACGTTGGTTACCTCGATCGGGCACACAATCACATTTGTTTATGAACATTTGCTTACGCACTTCCGATTTTGCAAAAGTGGCCCGAAAAACAACTTAGGAGGCGTACGCCTGGTAGACGATTAGGCGAGATGTTATTCTTGGTGTGTTTTTCTCTCTGGGAAGGGCGCGCGTGCAATGAAGCATGAAAACGATGGTTCAGGCGAGCCGTGATAAACCGATTAGGTGAAATGTTACAGTGGATGTGTTTTTTCTCTCTGGGAAGGGCGCGCCTGCAATGAAGCATGAAAACGATGGTTTAGGCGAGCCGTGATAAACCGATTAGGTGAAATGTTACAGTGGATGTGTTTTTCTCTCTGGGAAGGGCGCGCCTGCAATGAAGCATGAAAACGATGGTTTAGGCGAGCCGTGATAAACCGATTAGGTGAAATGTTACAGTGGGTGTGTTTTGGACTCAGGGAAGGGAGCGCCTGCACTGAAGCGTGAAAATAATGGTTTAGGCGAGCCGTGATTAGGCGAGGCGAGGCGAGGCCAACCCCACAACTCAGCCAGGGCGCGTCCCCGTCGCGACCCCTCCGCACGCTCCACGCGGTCGCCGATCTCAACCAACCAGAGACGCGAAACGTTGCTATTTTTAGCGCGGACTTTTGTCTCCCACGCTGGTATCACAAACAACGGCTCGGCACACACTGACTCAGTGCGGTTTGGTCGTTTTGGGTTCAATCGCCCTGACACAGCAAAATGGTTGTAAGGGTGCCCAAGGGTAATCGACTTAGAACAATTTCCATTTCGAATCTCTAAGGATAAAGCTCCGATACCATTGACAACAGTTGGGATTTTGTTTTTCCCCGTCTTCTTCTTCTTCTGTCATTCTCATTTCTTTCTTTCTTTCTTTTTTTCTTTTCTTTGTATAGCCTTGTCAGATTCATGGCGTTTCAGTCCGTTTTGGCTGGGACGACCACTGCCTTCACAATAATAATAAATACTAAAAGATAACTTTCAGGCCAATATATCGCTATTCTCTGATCTACACAAACTCACTGCGCTTTGCAACATTCTCCGACATTGAGAATTGAGAAAAATATGAAAGATACCGTGTTAAAAAATAAAAATAAAAATCCCCCCCCCCCAAGCTTCTTTCTTGGCCTTTTTTTGTTTGTTTGTTTTTTGTTGTTGTTGTTGTCGCAGGCATTTCCGTTCAGTTTCTTTCTCTGCCTGTTTAGCGCTTGTTTTGGTTTTTACGGTGTCACTCTATCCCTCATTTGTAGGTAGGCAGCGCGTGGTGTCGGATTTTCGGTGATTTACTGTGTTGTAGTGTTGTAGTGTTGTAGTGTATCAAGCCGGCAAGTCTGTATGGAGTTTCGCATCGGACTGTCATTTCCACAGTCGAGTCTACTTCTACACTTGATTCAAACACTTTGATATCGCCCCAAAAAAACAGGAGAAGTATCTGTCCACGCCCCTATGTAGCTTAGGAAATATTCTCACTGTCAGACAGGGGGAACGTTATCTGGACTGAAATGACCGCAGTAAATCGGTCGCTTTTCCAGTGGCAGCCCTCTGGTAAACATGGTGCTTAAGGTCCACAGAAACCACAAGGCTCATTTGGGACAGGGAGAAGGGAAGAGGGCGTATGGTAGTGGGGGAAAAGATGTAGATTATATCCCTATCGCTACACTGTCACCACCAGAATGACTCCTGTATTAAGATGGGCAGCGATGAGAGCCATTTGAATGTTTCATTAATGGCGAGGGAAGCAGTGACAGGACCGTGTCCACAAAGCACAGCCTTTTTGTAGAGAAAGGAGAACCGAAGCGGAATCGAACCGAGGACCTTCTGCTTTACACCGGCTCACAAGCCCTCTTGCCGGCCGCCGCTTGTGAAACCTCGCGAGAACAGCGGGAAAGGGGCGGGGCTGTGGACGGGTCTATGAGCCGAAGGCTAGACGGGTCTAAATTACCAATCGGGTCTAATACTTACTGCACACGTTGTCCACATCACATACTGCGCCGGTCTGACAGTACTGCCGCATGTCGCCGTGGCAGTCCTGCAAGATGTCCAGCCCTGTGCAAAGTAAGCAAACATGGTGCTTAACGTCCACAGAAACCACGAGGCTTATTAGGGACGGGGAGAAGAGGGGAATGGGGTATGGAGGTGGGAGAAGATGGAGATTATGTACCGACTGCTACACTGTCACCACCAGAATGACTCCTGCATTAAGATGGGCATCGTTGAGAGCCAGTTTAGTGTTTCATTAACCGAGAGGAACAAAGTCACAGGACAGCGCCCACAGACCGCAACTTTCCTGCAAGATGTTCAGCCCCGTGTAAAGACATCCGTCTCGTGTATAACCTCCCGCCTCCACAGAGGCAAGTCTAATGCAGTTAATTATTCGAGAAGCCACGCCCCTTGGCCTAGTTCCTGTTGATGCGATTTCAATTTTGAGGAGATTCGTCTTGATCACAGATAACCTGCAAGGAAACCGCCAATAACTTTTACGGTCCCATCAGGACGAATTACGTCATGCGGGCCTCTCTTTCACGTGGGGCTCTCCCTCCCTCCCTCTCTCTGTCTCCCTCCCTTTCTCTCTCCCCCTCTCTCTCTCCATCCCTCCCTTTCTCTCTCCCTCTCCCTCTATCTCTCCCTCCCTCCCTTTCTCTCTCCCTCTCTCTCTACCACCCCCCACTCTCTCTCTCCCTCCCTCCCTTTCTCTCTCCATCTCTCTCTCCTACCCTCCCCCTCTCTCTCTCCATCCCTTTCTATCTCCCTCTCTCTCTCCCCCCTCTCCCTCTTCCACCTCCTATCTCTCCCTCCTCCACCCACACCCCCCTCTAACCTAAACCCCACCCAGTCCAAGTCATTTTCAAGATTGTTTAATAAGGACGAGTGTGACGTATAAGTGGTTAAGGATCCTTGCCTGACCTTCCGCAGCCTTCATGTTAGAGCTCGTGACCCGCTGTGACTATAGCTATAGCCAGCTAGCTAAGGATGGTTTACACTTCCCCCCCCCCCCCCCCCCCCCCCCCCCCCCCCATGCCACCCTCTCTTTCTCTCTCCCCCTCTCGCTCTGTTTCTCTCTCCCCATCTCTCTCTCTCCCTCTCGCTCTGTATCTCTCTTCCCATCTCTCTCTCCCTCTCGCTCTATCTCTCCTCCCCTCCCCCTCCCTCCCTCCCTCCCTCCCCCTCTCCTCCCTCTCTCCTCTCTCTCATCCCCTCTCTCTTCTCTCCCCCCCCTCGTCTCTCCCTCTCTCTTTCTGTCCTCCCCCCCCTCTCTCTCCTAACTCCCCTTTCCCTCTGTCTTCTGTACCCCCCCCACCCCCCCCCGTGTCCTCCCCCCCAAGCCCCTCCCAGGCCAAGGCACTTTCAGGATCGCAGACTTCAGATTGAAATCATTTGAACACGTGACGCGCAGTGACCTAGCTATCTTGCTAAGGATGACCTAGCTAGCTTGCTAAGGATGACCTACACTGACTTACTGCATTCGTTCGATTCATCGCATGACGCTCCGGAGATGCAGTCCTGGTCCAGACCGTGGCAGTTGGCACCAAGAGGTAACTCTGCTCAGAGAGTTTGGTTTTTATTATTATTGTTGTTGTTGTTGTTGTTGTTGTTGTTGTTGTTGTTGTTGTTGTTGTTGTTGTTGTTGTTGGTGGTGGTGGTGGTGGTGGTTGTGGTGGTGGTGTTGATGTGCTATTGCTGTTTTGCTACAAAAATTATACCATTCTTCCAAGCACCAGACATAGCTCACCCCAAAAAAGTTAAGTGGATTAGCTCCCCATCTCATTTTTCATTGTTTTTCACCGTTTAATTGTTGTTTAAGTGTCGTTTTGTAGCTTGATAAAGGGGATTACCCAGAAAACGTGCATGTTGTGTTTTGTCCTTTATAGATAACGTTATTTTCGACATTTTATGTGTTTGATTCTCTTCATGAAGAAATAAATATTTCACATGTCAGTATGTGATAACGTCAAGCCCGCTAAAGGTTTTACGGACCGACTAAATGAAGTATGTGCCACCGCCCCGCAGAATGTGACATTTACTACGTTTCCAATGTCCACTTTAATCACAAGGACTGATATTCATCACCACGGACAATCGAGCCCTGATCAAAACAAACACAGAGGTGCCATGCTCAACGGAACAAGTTCAAAAGCAGCAGAAACAAGCCAGTATACGGTCTTAAACACACACACACACACACACACACACACACACACACACACACACACACACACACACACACACACACACACACACACACACACACACACACCTATCCCTACACTGTCACCACCAGAATGACTCCTGCATTAAGATGGGCAGCGATCAGAGCCATTTTAATGTTTCAGTAATTGTGAGAGACAGAGTCACAAGAAAGTGTCTACAAACCACAACCCTTTTGAAGTGAAAGTAGAGCCGAAGCGGAATCGAACCGATGTACTTCTGCTTACCAGCCTAAAACCTTACCGCTAGGCCAAACCGGATCACGATTGCAGGGGAAATGTAATGTGATATCTATCTATCTATCTATCTATCTATCTATCTATCTATCTATCTATCTATATATATATATATATATATATATATATATATATAATATATATATATATAATATATATAAAATATATATATTTATTATTTTTATACATCTATCTATCTATCTACTTTCTATCTATCTATCTCTCTATCTATCTATCTATCTATCTATCTCTCTATCTATCTCTCTATCTATCTATCTGTCTATGTGTGCATACATACTCACTGCAAGAAAACTCTCTGGGGTCGACGATGAAAGGGTGGATGCATTCACATCTGTGGATGGTGTCGTTGCATCGAGCGCGATACGCTTTACACGGGGAACCGGGGTTGTTGCAAGAAACGGTGACTGACATATCATGTGGCTCTGGAGATGAACAAGTAACATACTGGCTTTATCGATCCCTAGTAAACATGCCGGATCCACTTCGCATCCGATCCGGATCGGGTCGGAAGCGTTGGCCAGAAGCGGGCCCGATGGTTCTTGCACAGCAGCTTGCTTCCGGACCGGATCCGTTCGGCCAAAACCGGACACAGTCAGCCAGAACCAAATCAGATCCGGCCTGGTCTTGCGTAAATGGTCGGAACCGTCTGTGGAAGAACGCGGAACCGAGTCTGAAGGTGGGAAACTGGTTTCGGGCCGGCTGCGTTCTGCCAGAACCGGGCCCGATGATTCTTGCACACAGGCTTGCTTCCGGACCAGACGCGGTTTGCCAAAACCTGACCATGCAGGCCTTCCAGATCGGATCCGGGCCGGTTTTGTACAATATGATCCGGGCCTTCTTTGGAAGAACGGAACCGAAACAGATGCGGAAAGCCGGATCCGGCATATACGGTCCGGCCCGATTCCGGCTGCACGCTGGCCGTAACCAAAACGTTTCCGAATCTGATCCGGCATGTTTACTGGGTCACTGCCACTGACCACCCGCAACAGAGTGCCCACTCAATGTTCCATGGAGCTTTAAATATGCAAATGCGTAAATATGTAAATCTATGGTTTAATTAGCCCCGCCTCTCTCCTCACGATCACTTTCGATCTGATCAGTAAGTACCTGAGTAAGTAATTGGTTCTTAATGCCCAATCAGCCTGGTAATCATATCAGGGCAGACAGAAATTACACACTCATTCAGAGTTGAAGAATTGTTAGGCTTCAACAGTGTTTAACAAACGAAAAACAAACAAAAAACAAAAATAATTAACTACATGAAAAGAGAATTATAAACTGTCAAAAAACACGTATAACTATGTTCACCAGTCTGCGATGATTGGACTGCAGTCTGTGCCACGTGCTTTAATTCCGCTCGCGACTCCCTCGCCAAAACAGAACACGTTGTAAACTTCTGCGCCCTGCTTTCGGCCTGCTTTCAATCCGAGGACATTTCACACGCTGCGATTTGAACAGCGCGACAAAATCGCATCATGGAGAGCATCGTGTGACTTGGACTTTACTCTCAGTACTCACCACACGTCAAGCTTGACTGCGAGTTGGGGCGGAACTCGGCTCCACAGCGACATGTGCCGTCGACACAGGAGGAGCCTGCCGTACACATGTCGGTAGACTGGGAACAGTCCCCTTCCTGTCTGATTCCTGGAACCATCATCACCATCACCATCATCATCATCATCATCATCATCATCATCATCATCATCATCATCATCATCATCATCATCATCACAATCGTCATCGTCATCAGTTACATGCCGGGAGATCAGGAACATTTCCCTGTCCGTATCACATCATCATCATCATCACCACCATCATCATCATCATCATCGTCGTCGTCGTCGTCGTCATCGTCGTCGTCGTCGTCGTCGCCGTCGCCGCCGTCGTCGTTGTCTTCTTCTTCTTCTTCTTCTTCTTCTTCTTCTTCTTCTTCTTCTTCTTCTTCTTCTTCGTCGTCGTCGTCTCGTCGTCGTCGTCGTTGTCACCATCATCATTATCATCATCATCACCACCAGAGACACGTCGGAAGATCAGGAACATATCCCTGTCGGTATAATTTCTGGATCACCATCATCATCATCATCATCATCATTATCACCAATGATAATATGTCGGATGATCTGAAACATTGTGCTGTCTGTAGGATTTCTGGATGACCATTACCATTAGCAACACCATTAGCAACATCATCATCAGCTACATATTGGGAGATTGGGAACAGTCCACCGCCTGCTTGATTTCTGGATCATCATCATCATCATCATCATCATCATCATCATCATTTCAATTCAATATGGTATCTTTGCACTCGGAAAAAGCCCTTATGCGCTTCACCCTGTCTCTCAGAAATTTCCCCAATGTTGCCTTTGAAACGACTCCAATGTTCGTCTGATTCACGATGACCCTCTCTCGTCCTTTCAAGCAAGATCGTCTGGCGCTTCCTCTTTCCACGCCTCTCTCCTCCAGGCTATCGATGGTGTGATGTCATTGGCTTTGTGCCCACAGGTAGTGTCTCTAGCTTGTCAACACTTGAGATCTTCCGAGAAGCAAGCCACTTGTGGAGGGGTGTGTGTGTGTGTGTGTGTGTGTGTGTGTGTGTGTGTGTGGGGTGTGTGTGTGTGGTGTGTGTGTGTGTGTGTGTGTGTGTATGAGGGAGAGAAGAGGAGAGAGAGAGAGAGAGAGAGAGAGAGAGAGAGGAGAGAGGAGAGAGGGGAGGGGGAGGGAGAGGTGTTGTGTGTGTGTGGTGTGTGTTTTTGGTGTGTTTGGGGTTGTGTGTGTGTGTGGTGTGTGTGGTGTGTGTGTTGTGTTTGTGTGTTTGTGTGTGTGTGTGTGTGTGTGTGTTGGTGTTGTGGGTTGTGGTGTGTGTGTGTGGTGTGTGTTGTGTGTGTGTGTGTGTGTGTGTGTGTTGGTTTTGGTCTTGTTGGTGTCTTTTGTGAAAACGCATATGGACTGGAAAAGTTATGATAAAAACAAAACATAGGAACATCAGCACCACACACCAACACACACACACCACACACACACACACACTACACACACCCCCCCACACACACACACACACCCCCACACCACCCCACACACCGCCACAGAGAGAGAGAGAGAAGAGAAGAGAGAGAGAGAGAGAGAGAGAAGAGAGGGAAAAGAGGGGAGACAAAGAGACAGAGACAGAGACAGAGGGGAAAAGAGACAGAGACAGAGGGCAGACAGACAGACAGACAGACAGTCAGAGACAGAGAGACAGAGCTGTGCTGTTGTATAGAATGCCCACACCGGTGACATACTGCAGTGAAACAGCTGATCACACCAGCACTGCCAGCACACTCGTCTCCTCGTCTTGTACAGTCTCTACCCCGCTTTCTTTCTGTCACACAGTTCGTCCATCAACACAAACCTAACCTATGCTGGCTGGGCCGTGAGGAGAGAGAGAGAAAAGGGGGGGAAGAGAGAGAGGAAGGTAAGGGGGAGGAGAGAGAGAGAGAGGGAGGAGAGAGAGGGCAGGGGGAGAAGAAAAAAACAACAAAAATAAGGGGGGGGCCGAGGGGGGGGGGGGCGCAAAAAAACAATTAAACCAAATTTTTCAAATTATAGCAATACCAATTGATTCCATCTTGAAACGCGCGTGGCCATTTCCACATTTTATCCGGACATTTTTAAAAAATTCGTTCACAAAAATCATTGACTGCAAATATCTCTTAAGATTGTCTGTCTGTCTGTCTGTGTCGTCTGTTGTGTCTCTGTCTGCCTGTCTTCTGTCTGTCTGTGCCTCTCTGTCCTGTCTGTCTGTGTCTCTGTCGTCTTTTGCGTCTGTTTCTGTCTGTCTGTCTGTCTGTCTGTCTGTCTCTCTCCCCTTTTTCCCCCTCTCCTTCTCCCCCTCTCTCTCTCCTTCTCTCCCCCCTCCCCCCCCCTCCCCCCCCCTCCCTCCCTCCTCCCTCCCTCCCTCTCTCCCCCTCTCTCTCCTCTCTCTCTCTCTCTCCTTTTCTCTCTCTCTCTCTCTCTCTCTCTCTCTTTTCCCTTTCCTCCCCCATGTCTGTCACTCACTTTTTGACATTATCATTGACACAAATAGTTAGAATCATTTATCCATTAATTTTTTTGGAAAAACATGCTCGCGGTCAAATATATAATGTGCAAAAAGTCACGCGCACACACACACCACACACAACACACACACACACACACAACACACACACCCCCACACACCACACACACACACAAACAACACACACACACACACAAAAAACAACACACACACACACACACACACACACACACCACACACACACACACACAAACACAACACATACACACCCCACGGCCCCACGCACCACACACACACACACACAACACAACACACACACCCCACACACCACACACACACACACACACCCACACACACACAAAACACCAAAAAAACACACCACACACCATCACACACACACCCGGACGCACGCACGCACACACCCCCACACACACCACACACACACACACACACACACCACACCACACACACACACACACACAAAAACACACACCCCCACACACCACACACAAAGAACACAAAACAAAAGCAGATAAATAATTGCAACAGCCAGATGTGGTGGGCAACACTCACTGCACGTTCCAGAATCACACACCAAATCGGATCTGCACAACGTGGCGTTTCCATGGCAACTCTCACCC
Organism: Alviniconcha marisindica; assembly: GCA_018857735.1. Lineage (NCBI taxonomy): Eukaryota > Metazoa > Mollusca > Gastropoda > Provannidae > Alviniconcha > Alviniconcha marisindica. Next base: position 13,278 of record JABMCL010003495.1, on the reverse strand, counting down.
AACATCAGTCCTAAAAAATGAACGGAGTATTGCTAGCTCACTGGTCCCTAGTAAGTGTGGCCAGGTTTCAATCGTAACATGACAAATGGTACAGTATCAACTACGTGAAAGCAACTTGTGCAATGATATCGTAAACATCTGCCCCGCATGCCCCGATAATGTCTGAGCTGAGCTCCTGAAGAAAGCCCCTAAACACACACACACACACACACACACACACACACACACAACACACACACACACACACACAACAACACACACAACAACCACACACACACCACACACACACACACACACCACACAAACAAACACACACACAACACACACACACACACACACACACACACACACACACACACACACACACACACACACACGCACGCACGCACACACGCACGCACATACACACGCACACAATGCAATCATATCTAGAAGACCGGTTTCCAACGTCCCAGACAGTAGCCCTAAAGGACAAGATGCACACATTTCCATAGCATCTGTCTCTAATGCCTGTGTGTCTGGCTCCCACAAAAATTGCACCCCAGAAAACAGACAGTGAAAAAATGAATGCACTCTAGCTGTCTAGAACACCAGCACCCGTTGTGCAGGTTGCAGATTTCCCGAACACTCCCCTCATTTATGCAGGTTGCAGATTTCACGAGCACCTGCCTCAGTTGTCCAGGTTGCAGATTTCCCGAACACCTGCTTCAAATGTGCAGGTTGCAGATTTCCCGAACACCTGCCTCAGTTGTGCATGTTGCAGATTTCAGCAACACCT
>JABMCL010003495.1:0-2500 GCA_018857735.1 Alviniconcha marisindica | reverse complement strand
CCGCCTCCACCCCCCCTCTTAAAAAGTCTTCCCCTCCACCCCTCTTAAGCCTTCCCCATTCCACACCCCCCTCTAAAGTCTTCCCTCCACCCCCTCTTAAAGCCTTCACTCCTAATTTCCTCCTAAAGCCTTCCCCTCTACCCCCCCCCCCGCCTCCCACCCCCCCCCCCCTCGTGAAGAGCATTCAAATGATTCCCCTTACTTAACCTCCATCCACTCATAACCAGTTCCCCTTCACCTCCCTCCTCTCCCCAGCCCTCCTCCCCCCCTTCCCCTTCTCGCTTTCTCCTCCCCTCTTCCATTCTTCCCGTCCTTCTCTTAATCCTCCTCTTCCCTGCCCCTCTTTTCTCCATCTCTCCCTTACCCTTTCTCCCTATCTTCTCCCCTCCCTCTTTTTCCTTGTTCCTCGTCTCCCCCTTTTACCCTGTCTTTCCCCTTTTTTGTCTCCATGTCCTGACCCATCCATCTCCCCCCTTACTTTCTTTTCTTCCTGTCTTGTCCCCTCCACCTCTCCCCTTGTACCCTTTCTTCGTCTCCCTCTTTTTACCCTGTCGTCCTTCTTTTCCATCTCCCCCCTACTTTTTTCTCTCCCTGTCCTCTCCCCTCCACCTCTCTGCCTGCACCCTTTCCTCGTCTCCCTTTCCTCCCTTTCTTGTCTCCCTGCCATCTCCTGCTTCTCCATCTCCCCCCTACTTTTTTTCTTCTCCCTGTCTTTCCCTTCTCCACCCTCTCCCCTTGTACCATTTCCTTGTCTCCCGCTTTTCACCCTGTCCTCCCGTTTCTGCCTCCCTGTTATCGTCCCACTTCTCCACCTCCCACCCCCACCCCCACCCCCGTCTCCTTGCCCTTCTCCCTCCATTTGTCTCTTTGTCCCCCGTCTCCCACCTTTACCATGTACACCCTATTTCTTGTCTCCCTACTCTCACCCTCCTCCATCACCCCCCCCCCCCCCGCACCACACACAACACTACACACAGACACACATCCTTCTCCCTCCCCCCCCCCCCCTCCACCTCTCTCCTTACCGCCACCCCCACCTCCCGCGCCATTCTCCCCTTACTTCCCCATTTGTGATATAGGGCACGTAGTGATATAGGGCAGGCTGGGATATATGGCACGTAGTGATATAGGGCAGGCTGGGATATAGGGCACGACGGCTCGTAGCGATATAGGGCAGGCTGGGATATAGGGCACGTAGTGATATAGGGCACGTTGTGATATAGGGCACGCAGTGATATAGGGCACGTTGTGATACAGGGCACGTTGTGATATAGGGCAGGCTGTGATATAGTGCGCGTTGTGATGTAGTGAAATAGGACACGCTGTGATATAGGGCACGTTGTGATGCGGGGCGCATAGTGATATAGGGCACGTTGTGATATAGGGAACGTACTGATATAGGGCATGTTGTGATACAGGGCACGTTGTGCTATAGGGCACGTTGTGATACAAGAAACGTTGTAATATAGGGCACGTTGTGATGCGGGGCACATGGTGATACAGGGCACGTTGTGATGCGGGCCACGTTGTGATATAGGACACATAGTGATATAGGGCACGTTGTGATATAGGGCACGTTGTCGGCAGATAGGTTGGTCCCAATTCAGGTGCAACACACTTGGCCAGTGCTAGAAAATGGCTTCACATATAATGTTATGTGTCAGAGTAAATAGTAGGGGCGTTGAATGAATCAGGTATGGGGCTAACATCGCACTACACCAGCCACAGTCAGACACAACCCCCCCCCCCCCCCCCCCCCCCCCCCCGCCCCCCCCCCTCCCTTCTCCCCTTCCCTCCCTCCCTCCCAATCTCCACCCACCCAACTTTTCACCTGGTCCTCCCTCTCGCTTTCTTTTTCTCTTTTTTTGCATTGGGTACCTGATGCTTTCTCGACTCTGTTCAATAAATGTTTCCATATATATATATATATGCCTGTGTATTAGTCTCACGTGTGTGTATATATTTTGTGTGGGGTGTGTGGGGTGGGGTGTGTGTGTGTGTGTTGTGTGTGTGTGGTGTGTGGGGGTGTGTGTGTTTGTGTGTGTGTGTTGTGTGTGTGTGTGTGTGTGTGTGTGTGTGTGTGTGTGTGTGTGTGTGTGTGGGGTTTTGTGTGGTGAGGAGAGAGAGAGAGAAGAGAGAGAGAGAGAGAGAGAGAGAGAGAGAGAGAGAGAGGGGAGAGAGAGAGAGAGAGAGAGAGAGAGAGAAGAGAGAGAGAGAGAGAGAGAGAGACTGACTGCTGACTGACTGACTGCGACCCGTGACTGACTACTGACTGACTTATAAATGAATGCAGTACAGTACATTTTTTTGTCCCGTGTTCTTTTGTTGTTGTTTTTTGTTTTTTGCTGTCGTGTTGTTTTTGTTGTTGTTGTTGGGGTTTTCTTCCCTTTTTTTGTTTGCGTGGGACAAATTTTTTTAAATAAAATTTTCTTCAGTACTAATAATTGTGTACTTATAGCTTCACTCTAAAAGTATCAGCAGGAAGATGGAAAGACAGTAA
>JABMCL010000757.1:57500-60000 GCA_018857735.1 Alviniconcha marisindica | reverse complement strand
TGGGCACTGATAGTCTGTTGGCGGTCCGTGGGAAATGAAGGTCTGTTGGCGGTCCGTGGGCACTGATAGTCTGTTGGCGGTCCGTGGGAAATGAAGGTCTGTTGGCGGTCCGTGGGCACTGATAATCTGTTGGCGGTCCGTGGGAAATGAAGTTCTGTTGGCGATCCGTGGGCACTGAAGGTCTGTTGGCGGTCCGTGGGCACTGATAATCTGTTGGCGGTCCGTGGGAAATGAAGTTCTGTTGGCGGTCCGTGGGCAATGAAGGTCTGTTGGCGGTCCGGTCGTACTTAGGGCAATGATAAGCTGGTGGTGGTTCGTTCGCACTTAGGGCATTGATAGTCTACTGGTATGTTGGTACTTAGGGCACTGGTAGCCTACCTGTGGTTTGTTGCCACTTATGGCACTGATAGCCTACTGGTGGTCTGTTGGCACTTAGGGCACTGATAGTCTACTGGTGGCTGTTGGTACTTAGGCCACTGATGGTCTACTGGTGGTCTGTTGGTACTTAGGGCACTGATAGTCTGTTGGTGCTTAGGGCACTGATAGCCTACTGGCGGTCCGTAAGCACTTAGGACACTGATAGTCCACTGGCCTGTTGGCACTTAGGGCACTGATAGTCTACTGGTGGTCCGTTCGTATTTAGGGCAACGATAGTCTAGTGGCGGTCCCTGTCGCACTTAGGGCAACGATAGTCTACTGGCAGACAGGTCGCCCTGTGAAAGTTCAGTTTAGATCTGACTGTAAAAGGGCAGGGATTCTGTGATGACGGTCCGATCTGACTGTAAAAGGGCAGGGATGCTGTGCTGACCGTTCGTTCTCACTGTAAAAGGACAGGGATACTGCATGTGCTGACGGTCATATAGAACACGGATATTGTACTGATGCTCCGTTCTCACTGTAAAATGACAGTGGTTCTGTGTTGACGGTCCGTTCTCACACTAAAAGTGCAGGGGCACCGTGTTAATGGTTCATTTTCACTGAGAACAGGGATAATACGCTGACGATCTGTTCTCAGTAAGGACAGGGGCTTTCTGCTGAAGATTTGTAGTAATTAAATGCTGGGAATTTCTGCTGATAATGCGTTGTCACTGATAGCATGGATGCGTCTCCTGCATGGATACGTCTCCTGTCTATTGTTATGTTCTGACTCACTGCAGGCACCTTACGTACGTTGTCACAGCATTCAGGGATTTGTTTTTCTTTCTGACGGTACGTTTTCACCGAATGCAAGGACTCTCTGATGACGGTACGTTGTCACTGAATGTACAGATACGTTTCTGATGGTACGTTTTCACCGAATGCAAGGACTCTCTGATGACGGTACGTTGTCATTGAATGTATAGATACGTTTCTGATGGTGCGTTTTTACCAAAGGCAGGGACTCTCTGATGTAGGTATGTTGTCACTGAATGCCTGGAATTTCTGCTCACGATACGTTGCTACTGAACGCAGGGATACTTTCCTGACGGTACGTTAAAGTCACTGAACTGAGGGACTCGCTGCTGATCATACGTTGTCACAGACCGCAGGAACTCTGATGACGGTATGTTGTCACTGAAAGCAGACACACACAACTGCTGTATGTATCTTATTTATTGTTGTCGTTGTTTTGTTGTCGTTTTGTTTTTGTTTTTGTTGTTGTTGCTACAGTTGTAGTTGTTGTCGTTGTTGTTGTTGTTGTTGTTGTTGTTGTTGATGATGTTGTTGTTGTTTCAATTCTGTAGCTTATGATACTTCTTCGGCTCGGTTCCGCTTTGATGTGCACCAGAACCCCTTACTTCAGGGCTAACCTTAAAATATCCAACTCGTCCAAAGCCCACGCAGTGAGTGAGGAGAGTCTGATGATGCTCCCCACGGCAGCCTCTCTTCAAAACTGTCAAGGAAATTAGGTTTTTGAAACACAGACTTGCTAGCAAGACCGAGAAACCCTTTTTGTGCAATTCGAGAACACAGTGTGCGTCTGAGGATTGGTTCTGCCCTAGTCTCTCTGACTTCTCCAGTACCCCCACCCCCAACCGCTCACCTCCACTTTCCCGACCGCCGACACGTTTTTCTTTTTTTCCTTCTAACCTTTGTACTTCTATTCCTAAGTTTTCCTTCCAAAACTTTACTCCCAAGGTTAAAAGGCCAGAAGAAGAAACAGAAACGGATTTCGGAGTAGGACGCCGAGAAAGCAGACGACAGTAAGCAACCCTGAAACTGACAAGCCCTGAAGCAAGGCTGGTGTGTCGTTGGCAGGACAGCACGCGAATTGCGCGGTCTCCCCCAGAGAGGGAGAGGGAGAGGGAGGGAGGGAGAGAGAGAGAGAGAGAGAGAGAGAGAGAGAGAGAGAGAGAGAGAGAGAGAGAGAGAGAGAGAGAGAGAGAGGAGGGGGGAGAGAGAGAGAGGGAGAGAGAGAGAGGAACGGAGAGAGAGAGAGAGAGAGAGAGAGAGAGGAGGGGGGGGGGGGACGGAGAGAGAGAGAGAGGGGGACGGAGAGAGAGAGATAGGGTGGGGGGGG
>JABMCL010000757.1:37500-45000 GCA_018857735.1 Alviniconcha marisindica | reverse complement strand
CGTAAAGGCAAGGGGGGGGGGGGGATTTAAAAAAAAAGGCATTGGGGAATCAGAAGTGAAGGTAAGGGGGCAAGTCAGAAGTGAAGGTAGGGGGAAGTCCCAAGTGAAGGCATCAGGGAAGTCAGAAGAGAAGGCATCAAGGAAGTCAGAATGAAAGAATCAGGGAAGTCAGAAGTGAAGGCATCAGGGAAGTCTGAAGTGAAGGTAGGGGGCAAATCAGAAGTGAAGGCATTAGGGGAGTCAGAAGTGAAGGCATTATGGAAATAAGAAGTGAAGGCATCAAGGAAGTCAGAAGTGACAGCATCAGGGAAGTCAGAAGTGAAGGCATCATGGAAGTCAGAAGTGAAGACATGAGGGAAGTCAGAAGTGAAGGCATCATGGAAGTCAGAAGTGAAGACACGAGGGAAGTCAGAAGTGAAGACACGAGGAAAGTCAGAAGTGAAGGCATCAGGGAAGTCAGGAGTGAAGACACGAGGGAAGTCAGAAGTGAAGGCATCAGGGAAGTCAGAAGTGAAGGCAACGGAAGGAACGGCGTTCCGGAGTCTGATCGCGGAGCACTCAGCACGCGGCTCAGCAACCAGCGAGACGACGCGATGCCCTGGCAACATTGGTTTGACATAATTGCTCCACCAATGCGGTAGTCTTTGATCACACTGGCCGCACAGATTCCCTGTCAGCAGCCTTGCCTTGGAGATCACAGTCGTCCGAATTTCCCTTGGGAAATCATCTCAACTGGTACAACACAGGGTGAGAACTATGCAAACTGCAGTCGTAGGATTAAAATTATTGACAGCCAAACTACGGGGACGGACAGACCGACGGACAGTTTGGTATTCTACTTGCATCGCACTTCTTCGAGTCAAAGCAAAATTGACTTGGTTTCCTCTTAAGTGTAACAGTACTCACGGCGAGTACGACGGTAAATGAACATTGCCTACTTATTTGGTTTCACTTGGTGTTGAAGTGTGTCGAAGAATGAAGGAATCAAGGGTCAGCACTCTCCCAAACTGTCTTAAACCTGAGACATAGACAATTTCCATTGACCATTGTTTGCTAGTGTATTATTATCTGTCTATTTGTTGCTTGAAAAAAGAAGAAGAAAAAGCAAAAGAAAAAGCAAAAGAAAAAGAAAAAAAGAAAAGAAAAAAAGAGAGAGAAAAAAAGAGGAGTCTATGTTTTGTTTTGTTCAATTAAACCCAGCATTATTCTTTACCCTTTTAGTGTAGTTGATCTTATTTCAGAACAGTAGCAGTTGGCAAGTATTCAGAGCACAATAAGAGCAAGATAAGTGAACCCCAAATATTAAGAGCGCAGCAGGTATTAAAGTGAACAACATATAAGTCATTAAGAACACAGGAGGTATTATTAATATGAAAGGCAAGTATTAAGAGCACGGCAGGTAATCAGATGAAAGGTAAATATTAAAAGAACGACAGGTATTAAGATAAAAAAGCTAATATTAAAAGTACGCAGGTAATAAGATGAAAGACAAGTATTAAGAACACGGCAGGTATTAAAGGGACTGGCCCACGCAGATTTGGCTAAAAAACGATTGTTCGCATGAATATTTATTGTTTTATGTGCGATTATTATGTAGCATTAATTTCTCCTTTGGTCCTGTTGAAATGTGGCAATTTAAGAATAACTGCAGAGGTCTAAAAATAGATTGGGGATCTCCCCCGGGTCAGCTATTTACGGAATGCGTATTACGTCATTACATTTTGTTGTTTGACACAAGTTTTTGTAGACTCGGCCTACAAACATGACAATGGCGTTGTCTCAGGCACGTAATCTGCTCAGGCGTAAAATTTGTCGGGCGACTTAACTGATGATTGTGTGAATAATGTTATGTCTTTCTATGAATAAATCTCTAATCGTGCTATGTGTACTTCGATATAGTGGATGAGACCTGTAGCTGCCGTTTACTAATAATGCTCGGCGATGGACGAGGTGCAAAGTGTCGGATGATAATTCTTTCTCAGTGTATTGATCTGATACTATACAGGAAATATTTGAGTCACCATAACAATAATGAAAAGAAAAGAAAAACCTACCGGCCGGTTGCAGGCCAGAAACACACACTTACGCAAACAGGTAGTAGTAGTAGAATATTTAAACGTATGGTTCCGGTAGACTACTCTATCAATCAAAAAAGAAGTATCAGAACCTTTTCTTTTACTTGTCCAGTAACAGCTTTGCCAGTTTCCTATCGCAGACGTCTAACCTTGTGCACCGCTCTTCCACCTCTCCACTTGGTCACCCAGGTTTACCAGCCACGACCTGTATCTACGTTGTCGGTCTCTTGCCAGTCGAGCTTTTGTTGTTGTTGTTGTTGTTTTGTGGTCCTCCGAAGATAAATGGTAGTAACTCCACATTATCTCTGCTTTGATTGCATAATCTTGAAAAAAGGAAAAGAACTATGAAGATAGGAACACCACTGTTTCATTCTCAGTTCTTCGTTGCTTTCGTTCAAGGGGCTATTTGCTCCTTATAATAGCACATGAAAGAATGTATTTATTATCTATTAGCACAAAAGAAGGCGGCACACAAAACAAAGCACATGTCCTGTCCCGTGTTCTCTTGTTGTGTACATATTCCTAGTCATTCTTTTTTGTCATTCTTGCCATCAGTAACTACTTCTAAAGCCATTATTTCCTTCGACTCTTCCTTCTCCTTCTATAATCTTGCGTCAAATTATTGATATCGTAATGACGTCAAAATGATTTGCCATCATTTCATGAGCCAAAACATAGGATGGCATGGAGGAAATTCGTCCACTCGCTCGGTTGGGGAACTGCCACCCAAACACCTTGTGAACTGCTCTCTAATACAATTGAACTTTTCCAAACTGTAACATCAGCTTCATAATGGATCAGTCCACAAACAAAACAACAAACGAGTGATTGTTACAAGTAGCGTATGGGAAAACCTGTTCTACTTTGGTAGCTTGGCAAAAAAAAAAAACACAAAAAAACACACCATAGTGTGGGTTGTACGAAAAGCAAGGACCGAATACTGTTGGCAGATCTTGTTTGTTTTGAAGTTCAGTGTTTGCCACGATCTGCCCACTTAAAAATCTCCTAATTTGGCATTTGAGACGTCGTTTTAAATCTGCGTATCCGTCCTTAACAAAAAACATTTTTACATCAGCTTCTTCTTGTCTGTATTCTTCCTTGCTTCCTTTTTCTTTATTATCTGTCTATTTTCTTGCATTGACGAAGACAATTCTGTCGAAAGCGCTTGTTTCCTTGTTCCTGTGTTACGTCGTATAGGTGAATACATTTCCTAGTTCTGTTCTATCAGTTTTATCAACCTCACCAGTAGTTGTTCACTCATTCCTCAGAAAAAGAATGTTTCCTTTCATATTCATGAAATCACACGGGTAGTTGTGTTGTACACTAGTCTGCGATTTGTCGAAGGTGTCTACAAACCACAATGAGCATGTGTTGGTTGAGCCGGTGTGACAGAATCGTGTCTCGAAGCGAGCATGGGAATCAAACGTACCTGTTGGATGAGTTTCCCCAGGCCACACTAAAATGTTCGAAAGAACGCTAGACATTTCATTGTTTGTCTTGGCAATTCAAACACTATCAATTTATTTCCGATTTTTTGTGCTGTTCCCATGAAAACGCTAGGAAAATGAAACTATTTCACACAGATTGTCCAGATTTAAAAAATAACATTGACAAAAATAATTTATACATGACAGTACACAAAACTGAGAAGTTCCGGTATCCTATCAATGATGCCATACTGAAACGCGGGAAAGAGGTCATGAAAACAGTGTTAGTAACACTGTCTGGGAAAGTCCTCTTCTAAAATCGTTATAAAATCAACGGCACGTTCAACCACAAAACATTTAACGCTGATCATGTTCGTTTAACCTCCTGTAAGCACACGAGAAGTTTAGCCGCCGAAGGAGAGTTCCTTTAAGATAAAAATCAAATGTTAAAAGCACGGCAGGTAATAAGATGAAAAGCAAATATTAAGAGCAGGGCAGGTATAAAGATGAACGGCAAGTGTTAAGAACATAGCAATTTTTAAGATGAACGGGATATATCAAGAGCACGGCAGGTATTAAGAGCGCATGTGTGTTGGCAAAATACAAACCGCGTTTCGGTTCTCCGACATATAGGGGAGAAGTGGTGTGGTTGTGTGGTTACGACTTTGTACTCGGAGTCGAGAGGTCGCGACTTTGAATTCTGGTTGGGGCAACACCCCACTCCCCCACCTCATCTCGTACAAGGAGGCAGCCAGGGTCCCAAACAGAAGCTATTAAGCTAAACACGTACTCATTCCCGCTGGGCTAGGAATAAAAGTCTTTCCGCAGAAGGAGTCGGCCCAAATCCCTACTTTAGTAGAAACTAAGGACAATAGGTTAAACTCATTTTGGGGTAGCCTGACCCTTTCCGTCCTCTTACCTCCCCTCCTCCTCTCCCCCCACACTCTCTGTGTCTGTCTGTCTGTCTGTCTGTGTGTCTGTCTCTGTGTCTCTATCTCCCTCTGTGTCTCTGAGTCTCTGTCCCTGTGTCTATGTCTGTGTGTGTGTGTCTCTCTCTCTATCTCTCTCTGTCTCCCTCTCTGTGTCTCTCTCTCTGTCTCTGTCTCTCTGTGTCTGTGTCTGTGTCTCTCTCTGTCTCTGTCTGTCTGTCTCTGTCTGTCTGTCTGTCTGCCTGCGTGTGTGTGTGTGTGTGTGTGTGTGTGTGTGTGTGTGTGTGTGTGTGTGTGTGTGTGTGTGTGTGTGTGTGTGTGTGTGTGTGTGTGTGTGTGTGTGTCTCTCTTCTCTCTCTCGCTCTCTCTCTCTCTCTCTCTCTCTCTCTCTCTCTCTCTCTCTCTCTCCTTCGCTGTCTCCGTCTGAAGTGGTCAGTGCTAGACTCTAATTGGACAGCTCGTGGATTGGAAGGTCCGAGTGACGAGTAATCTTCCCTGTCAGGCCGCGTCGCGGGTCCGAGCTTCGGGACCTCTGCCAACTGGCCCTCTTCAGATGGTAAATGCGGGCAATAAACCATGGAATCACAGCGGCGAGAGATGCCACTGTGTGGCTCTGGCGTTTAGAATCCGCCTTGGGTTGGGCTTTCGAACGGATGTGGGTCACGGCGGGTGCCGGAATCAAGCCCTGCTGTTTCTGGAAACCCTGGAAATGTCCACATTAATCGTTTGTTTGATTTTTCTCAACACACAAATACACATGGACACAGAGATGCAAACAGGGACACACAGACACATACAGACACAGACAGACAGACAGACAGACAGACAGACAGACACACACACACACACACAGGCACACACACACACACACACACACACACACACACACACACACACACACACACACACACACACACACACACACACACACACACACACACACACACACACACATACATACATACATACATACATACATACATACATACACACATACTGAGAAAGGAGGACAAAGGGAATGATGAAAGAAGGAAGGATGAGGGTGAGTAGTGAGGAGTGGTGAGGAGGAAGAGGAGTGAAGAGGAAGGGGCGAGAGAAATGGAGGAGGAGGAAGAGGGAGTGGGGGAGGAGGAGTGGGGAGAGGTGGGAGTGGAGGAGGAGAAGGTGGTGAGTGGGAGGGAGTGGGTAGGGGAGTGGAGTGGGGAGGGGGGAGGGGAGGGAGTGGGGAGGAGGTGGGAGTGGGAGGATGGGGAGTGGGAGGAGTGGGGACGTAGGAGGAGAGGTGGGGAGTGGGGAGGAGTGGGGAGGTGGGGAGGAGTGGGAGGAGGTGGGGAGTGGGGAGGAGGTGGGGAGTGGGGAGGAAGGGGAGATGGAGCGGAGAGGGAGGAGATGGGGAGTGGGGAGGAAGGTGGGGAGTGGGGAAAGAGGTGGGGAGTGGGGAGGAGGAGGGAGGTGGGGAGGGGGGAGGAGAGTGGGAGTGGGGAGGAGGGATGGAGTGGGGAGTGAGGGGGAGGGGGAGGAGGTGTGGGAGTGGGGGGAGGAGGAGAGGAGATGGAGGGGGGAGGAGGGAGTGGGGGAGTGGGGAGGAAGTAGGGGGGGGGGGGGGGGGCGGGAGATGGGGAGTGATGAGGAGGGGGAGCAGGAAGAAGAAAAATGAGGAGGGGTGTGGAGGGAGGAGGAAGGGGAGTTGGGATGAGTGGATGTCGAGGAAGGAGGGGGGGGGGGGGGGGGGGGGGAGGGGTGATCGGTAACAGGAGGGAGGAGGCAGTGGAGCGGGGAGGAGGGCAGAGAAGGAAGAAGATATTAAAATCAAGTCCGATGAAGGTGTAAGTGGATACACTTTACAGTCAGCCATTTTTGGTGTAATTACCGGCCCTCCTTGCTCTCGTGTAGATTTCAAGAAAAGAAGAAAAATCAAATCTTTGACTGAGTGCAGACAGCATTCCCTATTACCCCCAATTAGGCATAACTATAGCAATTAAATCTAATCGGCAGAAATGTGTTACGAAGACAAAGATTGAGGACTCTTTTATTTCTGAAAATGGCACCCTCGAATTGTGTCATATAGGCGATCTTAAAACGAGTAAATAATAAAGAATGTCCCGTCAATAACGAATTCATCAAGACGCACGAAAAAGAGCGATGAACTCAAACTGCTGGATACAGAAGGGCCCCGTACGGCCATTACGGCTTTTTATAGTCTCGGTGACCCACTTCACAAGAACTGTGCTAATTACTCTCAGTAAACGTAACTCATAGCTAATCTTTCTTCTTTTTTTCTTCTTTTTCTCTCTCGGGTTCTTGCACTAGCTTGTCATCAATCTTCCACTGCCTGGAATCTTTGATCTTGCTGCCGAAGTTCTATCGATCAGCTTAAAACATGCTCGCTTCTCGCACCACATCGACTCGCTTCGCTTGGCAAAATATGCCCTGTTAGGAAGGGAGGTAATTTCCCGACCAGTTCTCTTTCGTGAACCGAGCGGTTCGATTCAAGAAAACAACCCATGCGTCAAAATGGCCTATTTTATGTACTTCCGTATGAAGCAAATCAACCATATTTTTTTTCCTTTTTTTCTTTCTGTCTTCTGGGAAATGGACACTTTCACAACGCGAGTGCAACTTCTTCTTCTTCTTCTTCTTCTTCTTCTTCTTCTCTCTCTCTTCCTCCTCCTCCTCCTCCTCCTTCTTCTTCTTCTTCTTCTTCTTCTTCTTCTTCTTCTTCTTCTTCTTCTTCTTCTTCTTCTTCTTCTCTGGGTCACTTTGGGTCTTTTACTGCAGACAATTTTTAAAGCTTCTCTCCTAGTCTAGGTTCCTGTATATGTACACTAAATGTTCTGCATTTTTACCCAGATTCTGAACGCTGCAAAATTTACAGTAACTTTCGGAGTATTAATTAAAGCAACAACAACAACAACAAAAAAAGCAGCAGCAACAACAATTTAATATACATCCAGTCACCTAGAGAGGCTTTGACGAAAATTTAATGATACTGATGAACACGCACTTAAAATAGTCTCTACGGACAAGATTTTGCGCTTTATATATACTTTAATTATATTAAATTATTAT
>JABMCL010000757.1:25000-30000 GCA_018857735.1 Alviniconcha marisindica | reverse complement strand
GTGACGTTCACTCGACATATCAGATACAGTTTTCCATTTGCTCAGCGAATCCAAAAGAAAAAGACGACTTGCTCTGCGATTTTCTGTCAGCGGAAGGATCTGGTTCTGGTCGCACTGGGGTTTTGTCCATGGAAGTCGCATTTTCATATTAAATGCGATAGTTTGTGACATTTTAAAAACACTGTCCTGTGTATTTCCTGTATTTACAAGCGTAATGTTTAGCCCTTGTGTGTGTGTGTGTGTGTGTGTGTGTGTGTGTGTGTGTGTGTGTGTGTGTTGGTGCGTGCGTGCGTGCGTGCGTGCGTGGTGGTGCGTGCGCGCGCGTGCGTGCGTGCGTGCGTGCGTGCGTGCGTGCGTGTGTGTGTGTGTGTTAGAACATATATATATATATATATTTGACGCAGAGGAACCTAGATCACGACCCCATTCCTCAATACCAGTACCGCGTGTGAGAAAACCGTCATCAAACTGACCTCTGACCCCTGAGTGCTTCGTGTGGTTTGCATATACGTCATTTCCGACAGCTACTTTGCCCTCTACAGTAACTGGTCCTGTGTGGATCTGTCTGTCGGTCAGCCTGCCCATCTGCCATCCCTGTGGCTCCGTTTTCTGCTCATTTGATTCACAAAACAGCGCCTGCTCGTCCTCGAAGCTCGATTCCTTTTTGACGTTGGGTGATCCCGTGTCAAAGCCATCTTGTCACGTTTTACTCCGTCACTCTGGGTTGGCCAAGTGTGGTGTGTGGTGTGTGTGTGGTGTCGTGTGTGTGTGTGTGGTGTGTGTGTGTGTGTGTGTGTGTGTGTGTGTGTGTTGTGTTGTGTTTTTTTTCGTACCGTCCTGTGTGTGTTTGTGGTGGTGTTGTGTGGTGTGTGTGTGTGTGTGTGTGTGTGTGTGTGTGTGTGTGTGTGTGTGTGTGTGTGTGTGTGTGTGTGTGTGTGTGTGTGTGTGTGTGTGTGTGTGTGTGTGTGTGTGTGTGTGTGTGTGTGTGTGTGTGTGTGTGTGTGTGTGTGTGTGTGTGTGTGTGTGTGTGTGTGTGTGTGTGTGTGTGTGTGTGTGTGTGTGTGTGAGAGAGAGAGAGAGAGAGAGAGAGAGAGAGAGAGAGAGAGAGAGAGAGAGAGAGAGAGAGAGAGAGAGAGAGAGAGAGAGAGGCTGCGTGTATGTGTGCGTGCGTGCGTGGAGTGTGTGTGTGTGTGTGGGTGGCAATGTGGATGCTGAGATTTCGTAATTAGATGTGTTGTGTGTAAGAATATATCGTCAAATTAGATGTGTGTGTGTGTGTGTGTGTGTGTGTGTGTGTGGTGTGGTGTGTGTGTGTGTGTGTGTGTGTGTGTGTGTGTGTGTGTGTGTGTGTGTGTGTGTGCGTGTGTGTGAGAGAGAGAGAGAGAGAGGGGGGCGGGCATACAGACAGACAGACAGACAAACAGAGACAGAGAGACAGAGACAGAGAGACAGAGACAGAGACAGAGTCAGAGAGAGAGAGAGAGACAGAGACAGAGACAGAGACAGAGACAGAGACAGAGACAGAGACACAGAGAGAGATACAGAGACAGACAGACAGACAGACAGACAGACGGACAGACGGACAGAGACAGGCAGACAGACAGACAAGCAGGCAGGCAGACAGAAAGACAGATAGAAAGACAGACAGACAGAGGCAGAAACAGACAACAGACAGAAACATCTGAATACTGTACAACCGGAGTACCTCTCCGCCCCGGACCACCCCCCCCAACCCCCCCAACTCCCCAACCACCCCCAACCCGCCCCCCACACACATACATGCCCATCCTTGAATTTAAAATATAAAAAACAAACCAAAAAAAAACAAAAAAAAAACGATATTTGCACGAGAGTATTTTTCATGTCTGATTTGCGATGAAAATGCGTATAATATACGAGGCCGATCATGCGAGTGATGCGGAACTGTGATCGCCGAGTCACTCGGAATAAACCAGACGCGAGCATCATCTGCCAAATTTCTGCGGCGCCATCTACACGTGGTCCCTCCCAATGAACGGGAGGAGCTCGCGAGGTGCATGCATTATGCAACAGATAGGGGGAATTGACAATTACGGAATCTTGTAGACGGTTACGTCTCTCTGCGTATGTGGGCACACGGGAAATTATCTCCTCTTTTTTCCCTTTCCGGGTATGAAGACCGGGCGTTAGCATTCTGGTCATAAGACAGAGATCAACACAAGTATATTTGTTGACATTCCGGTCACAAGACAGACGACATTCATTTCTAACACGGTGTTGGAGATATGGGAGAAAGGAGTGGGCGTAAGGGGGTGGGGGGTTGGGGTGGGGTGGGTGGGCGTAAGGGGTTGAGGGTGGGGGTGGGGTGGGCGTAAGGGGTGGGGTGGGGTGGGGTAAGGAGGTGGGGTAGGGTGGGGTAGGCGTAAAGGGATGGGGTGGGGGGGGCTTAAGGTGTTGGGGTGGTGGTGGTGGTGATGGTGGTCGTAAGGGGATGGGCGTAAGGTGGTTGGATGTGGGTGTGTGTAGGTGTGTGTGTGTGTAAAGGGTGGCAGCGGTGGGGTGGGCGTAAGTGGGTGGGGTAAGGTGGGGGCGGGGTGCGTAAGGGGTGGTGGGGGGGGCGTAAAGGGGTGGCGGGGGTGCATAGGGCTGGGTGGGCGTAAGGAGGTGGGGTAGGGTGGGCTAGGCGTAAGGGGTGGGTGGGGTGGGCGTAAGGGGTGTGGTGAAGGGGGTGAGCGTAGGGGTGGCGTAGGAGGTGGGGTAGGGTGGGGCTAGGCGTAAAGGGTGGGGTGGGGTGGGCGTAAGGGTGGGGTGGCCGTAAGGGGTGGGGTGGGGGTGCTAGTGAGGGGTGGGCGTAAGGAGGTGGGTGGGGCTAGGCGAAGGGGTGGGGTGGGGTGCGTGGGGGTGAGCGGGGGGTGTGCGTAGGAGTGGGCGGGGCTGGGGGGTGGGCGTATGGGAGTGGGGTGGGGGTGGGCGTAAGGGGGTGGTGGTGTAGGTGTGTGAAAAAAAGAAGAGAACTAAAAGCATACTGAGGAAGTGGACGAGGCGGATTTAGCTGACTCGTCTTAATGATTAGGTCAATTGTATCACATATTACAATAAAACCTACATAATAATTATTGTGCAGTATGTGCAATAGTACGCGATGATGTGCATCTAAGTGTGCTGGCTGTGGACGTCTAACTTAGTAAAAGCACAGTAATGGCTTTAGAAGAAGAAGAAGAGAGGGAGGAGGAGGAAAAGGAGAAGAAAGAAGAGATGAAACTAACAAAAGCGGCTTCAGCAACAGAATCGACAACAAAAAAGCACCAAAAAAAGCAATACAAGCAAATACGTGTGTCGCACAAGGAAAGACGTTAGAGACACGTCCTTTACTGGACTTTCGCAACAACCCACAACCCCACCCCCTCACCCCCAAAACACACACACACACACACACACACACACACACACACACACACACACACACACACACACACACACACACACACACACAACACACACACACACACACACACAAACACACACACACACACACACACACACACACACACACACACACACACACACACACACACACAACACACACACACACACGCACACACACACACACAACACCACACACACAACACACACACACAACACCACACACACACACACACACACACACACAGCACAGCACGCACACACACACACACACACCACACCGACACACACCACGACACACACACACAGATACACCACAACGAACAGCCTGTCGAAACCACAAGGTCAAGACTTCAGCAGGAATTTAATGTTGCTGTACGGAAGAGGGTGGGGGGTGTGAGGAGGAGTTCGTGGTGATGGTTTCTTTTTTCTCTTTCTTTCTTCCTTCTTTCATTTATAAGAGAAGACGAGGTCGTGGTGATGTTTGTTTTTTGTTTGTTTGTTTTTCTCTCTTTCTTTTTTCCTTCTTTCATTTATAAGCTGTTTGTCTAAGAGAAGACGAGGTCGTGGTGATGCTTTTTTTCTTTCTTTCTTTCTTTCTTTCTTTCTTTCTTTCTTTTTTCTTTCTTTTCTTTCTCCTTTCATTAATAAGCTGTTTGTCTAAGAGAAGATAAGGTGGTGGTGCTTTCTTTCTTTCTTTCTTTCTTTCTTTCTTCTTCATTAATAGGCTGCTTGTCTAAGAGAAGACGTGGTGATGCTTTCTTCTTCTTTCTTTCGTTCTTTTCTTTCTCCTTTCATTAATACGCTGTTCTTCTAAGAGAAGACGATGTCGTGGTGATGCTTTCTTCTTCTTTCTTTCTTTCTTTCTTTCTTTCTTTCTTTCTTCTTCATTTATAAGCTGCCAGTCCCTGAGAAGACTCCAGTGATCTATGACTAACACTTTTCTTTCTGCCTGATCTGACGCTACAGGTCGATTGAAACCGATGACGTATGGATGAGTCCAGCACAACTAGACGATGTCATAATTCTTTTCAGACAGTGTTGGTTTCAGATTGGATTCAAACAAAAAAGCCACTTCAACATGTCCCCGATTTTTGACGGTCAGGAGCGTACGACGAAAACGGCTTGAATGTCATAATAGATACAACAATGATAACAACAACAATAATAATCATACACCACCACCACCACTACCACCACTACTACTACTACTACTACTACTACTACTACTACTACTACTACTACTACTGCTGCTGCTGCTGCTGCTGCTGCTGCTGCTGCTACTGCTGCTACTGCTACTACTATTACTACGAATGTTGTTGTTGTTGTTGCTGATGCTTCTGCTGCTGCTGCTGCTACTACTACTACTACTACTACTACTACTACTACTACTACTACTACTACTACTACTACTACTACTACTACTACTACTAAATTATTTATGGTGCCCACCTCGTATGAACCTGGAGCGCTTACAAGGGCCTACGGATATGCCATATTATTACACACACACACCCCACACACACACACACACACACACCCCACACACACACACACACACACACACACACACACACACACACACACAACACCACACA
>JABMCL010000238.1:50000-81544 GCA_018857735.1 Alviniconcha marisindica | reverse complement strand
GATAATAAATGAACCCAGTACGGGATGTGTAAGAGAAACTCCCCGATAAAAATGAAGCCAGGATGGGATGTGTAAGAGAAACTCCCTAGATAAAAGTGAAGCCAGGACGGGTTGTGTAATAGAAACTTCCCCAATAAAACAAATTTTAAAAAAAAAGAAAAGCACTGGATGTGTAACAGAAACTCCCGAGAAAAGAAAAGAAGAAAAAACGAAGCCAGCACGAATGTGTAGGAGAAATTCCCCAGATAAAAAAGAAATGAACCCAGCACGGGATGTGTGAGAAAAACTTCCCCGATAAAAATGAAGCCAGCATGGGGTGTGTAAGAGAAACTCCCCAGATAAAAATGAAGCCAGCAGGGATGTGTAAGAGAAACTCCCCCGATGAAAAAATAAACACAGCACGGGATGTGTAAGAGAAACTCCGCCGATAAAAATGAAGCCAGCATGACATGTGTAAGAGAAACAGATAAAAACAAACAACAAAAAACCGAACACAGCACGGGATGTGTAAGAGAAACTCCCCCGATAAAAATGAAGTCAGCATGGGATGTGTAAGAGAAACACCCCAGATAAAAGTGAAACCAGAACGGGATGTGTATGAAATACTCCCCAGATTTTTTTTCAAAAAAGAGAGAGAAAAAAAGAAGAAGAGAAACTCTCCACAGAAAAGTAAAGCCAGCATGGATTGTGTAAGAGAAACTCCTCAGATAAAAGTGAAGCCAGCACGGGATGTGTAAGACAAACTCCCCAGATATAAACGAAGCCAGCATGAGATGTGTAAGAGAAGCTCCCCAGATAAAAATGAAGCCAGCACGGGATGTGTAAGAGAAACGTCCCCAATATATATTAAAAGAAAAAGAAAAAAGAAAAAAAGAAAAGAAGCACGGGATGTGTAAGAGAAACTCCCCAGATAAACAAAAAAGAAGCCAGCACGGGATGTGTAAGAGAAACTCTCCAGATAAAAATGAAGGCAGCACGGGATGTGTAAGAGAACCTCCCCACATAAAAACAAAGTCAGCATAGGATGTGTAAGAGAAACTCCCCACATAAAAATGAAGACTGCACGGAATGTGTAAGAGAAATTCCCGAAATAAAAATTAAGCGAGCACGGGATGTGTAAGAGATACTCCCCAGATAAAAATGACGCCAGCATGGGATTTGTAGGAAGCAATACCTTCAGGGGTCAAACTGTCAGCCACATTCATAATTCCTGCTTTAATCCAGTCTTTAAAATACACTTTTCCTTGACATGTTACATTTCTGTTGTTCCATAACAAGGTGCAGCCGGAACTTGTACAATCAACACGATTATTGTCAATCCACCTTTTCAGCACCGCCTGCCAAAAATATGACTTCGCTTCATCCAAACCTTTAAACGAAAGCCCACTGTTAACATTTGGCTTACCTTTAGGTAAGGTTTTGCATTTACTAATGTCAACGTTGGAAGAAAAGCATTCATACCTGGACCCGAAAAACATATATTTTAGGAGTCCAGGCCGATTTTTCCCAGGTTTGTGTTCGGCATAGCCTCACCCCCCAGTGCAGCAAAAGTGACACTTGCGTTTGCTTTAAATCAATAATTTTTAGACCTCCGTTTCCCAAGTCATTACACATTACTATTCTCTTTACTTTTTCGAAGTCTTTTCTGTTGCAGTCTTTTTTTCGCCACAAAAATCTAAACAGCAGCCTGTTAATGTCTGTCAACACATGATCGGGTAGCTTCAAGAGCTTTCATAATGTAGACAAGTTGAGATATCAAAAATGTTTTAATAATATATATCTTTCCAACAATACTCTAAAAAAAAATCCTCTGTAAAGATAAGTCTTTTAATGGCTTGAATTCTTTCTGCCCAATTTTCCGCAAACACGAGGCGCATTTATCATTACAAAAATAAACTTCAAGAATTTTCACCTTCGTTTTCCAAAGTTTAAAAACATTTCTGCACGTTGTTTTAACTATCAAGCCACATGGCTTTCTAACTTCGTTTTGTTTATTTCCAGACGAGATATTCGAGAAAAACCCTCCACAATAGACAATGCGTTCGACATTTCATTTTCATTTTGTAAAAACAACGTTATGTCGTCGGCATACAAGGCAATCTTAACTACAGCTTCCATATATACATCGTTCACAGCACTCCAGTTCTTTATCCCTTTGATATCTTTACATTCCCTTATTTTAATGGCTAACAGTTCAACAGCAACAACAAAAGCTAGCGGGGAAAACGGCCAGCCATGCCGAATTCCAGAGTCTACAGCAAAACAAAACAAATGAGAGCCATCCACAGTAGCTTACACAGCTTTTGGTGTCTTTCATAAAAACACAAACTCATTTCAAGGTTTCAAGGTTTTATTGAGCTTTTTGCCCCTGGGGGCTAGAAAGCGAAGTTACATTTGCACACGACATTCCTTATGATCAAGTACATGAGTTCTACTAATAAATAACTACCACACTTTATATATAAAACAAAAATAAATGCTCAAACACAAATCAAAGTTGTTATAAATATGCAAGGCTAAGGCGCCAATTTGTTTTGTTTTTGTTTGTTTTGTTTTCGTTGTGTTTCGCTATTGGCTTAATCAAAACAACTCAAGGATACAACTAATAAATTTAACAAGCTTAACCTTTCTTAGATTTTGACGTCATATTCATGAGGCTACAGAATTTGGGCACGTTGGGATGGTGTGTATAATATTTATCTACATACTTAGTGCGGTTTCTCTTGACATTTTCATTGGAACAGTTAAGCAAATAGTGAAATTCATCTCCTACTTCACCACTGTCACAAACAGTACATATTCTTTCATCCCTTGGAATACCTAACGATCGTCTTTGCTGGATTGGCAGTCTGTGGTTACTAAGTCTAAATTTCAATACTCTTTGTCTTAGGATAAATGGGAGATAGGTTAGATATTCCTCAAAGCAAAATTTCTTTTTAAATAATCAATAATTACTTCAAACACTATTTTCTGCTACTCTGCTTTGCCATTCTTGTATAAATTGACCCATTAGTCTTTGCTTCACTATACGCTTAAAACTTCCGATGGTATGGATTTGGTTAGACCATATATAAGATAATCCTAAACTATCTAATAACGAATGCACTTTCATAAGCCATGGGAGTTTATAATCGCATGCATAATACAACTTTGAACATAGCTGAAACATTAGATTAGAAATCTTAGGCGATTCAGAATGAGAGGTATTGCACAAACCATACCAAAATCCTAACATCCTACATTTTGCTTCAATTTCTATCGGATATCTTCCCACTTTCCCAAGCACCATACATGTTGGGGTTGTAACTTTGACACCTAAGATCAGTTTTTAAAAATCGAAGCTGTAGTTTTGAGATTACATCCATCTTCTCGCACGCCCATATTTCACAACCATACAAAAGGATTGGGTGCACACATTTTTCAAAAAGTTCTAATTGTATATCTAGTGGCAAATTAAGCTGCCGACATTTCCTTAACAATGAATACATAGCCCTGTTTGCAAGAGAAAACTGTAACTGTTGTGCCTTTTTAAACTTGTTATTAGACTTTTATTTCACAAAGTCTACACCAAACCGAATTTTTGAAAAGCATTTATCATAAAATCCTTTGAAATGCAATCAAAAGCATGAAAATAATCGATCGTGACTAACAAACCCGGTTTACTTAATACGTTTTGTTGATCAATAATATCATCGATCAGGCGTAAGAGCGTTGACACGCGTCGGCCAGCATGGGATGTGTAAGAGAACTCCCCAAAGAAAAATGAAGCCAGCACTGGATGTGTAAGAGAAACTCCCCAGGTAAAAATGAAACCAGCATGGGATGTGTAAGAGAAACTCCCCAGATAAAAAGGAAGCCAGCACGGGATGTATGAGGGAAACTCCCGAGATTTAAAAATAAAAAAAAAAATAAGCAGCGCCGGATGTCTAAGAGAAACTCCCCTCATACAAAAGAAGTCTGTATGGGATGTGTAAAGAAACTCCCGATGGAGAGAAATGTCAAACGACTTATTTTTGAAGAGATGTGTCAGTTCTGGTTCTCTCTCTGTGTCTCTGTCTCTTGCGATTTGTTTGTTTTTGTTTTGTTTTGTAGGGCTTTTTCTAAGGCTGTCTTTCATTCAAATTTTGGCTTTAGTGGTTTTGTCTTTTTATCACTTTGAGGGTTCCTTTCACTTCTGAGCGCTTTTGTGGGGGCTTGTTCTTAGGCCTTTCTCCACGTGCTCCTCTTTAACGGCGTTCTCCCCCTTTCTTGTGGCTTCTTTCTCTTCTGGTGGCTTCTTTTTTCTGTTCTCTTCTCTCTAGGGCGTCGTAGGGCTCCGTTCTTTTGTTGCGACTTTTTCGGGTGGGGGGGGGGGGGGGGTTTTCCTGGGCCGTATTCCACCCAGCTCTTTCCTTTACTGGTTCTGTTCTCAGCAGTTTGCAGAGCTTGGATCCTTTCACTTTTTAGCTTTTCTAGCCAGGGCTTGTTCTTTGGCCTTCTTGTGTTTAGCGATTCTGTTCTTAGGAACTTGCAGGGCTGTTTTTTGATATACTTATTTCTGTTCCTTAGGCTTGTGCTTAGGCCTTTCTCTCTTTAGTGATTCTGTTATTTCACCTATTGTAAGGGCTCGTTTAAAAAAAAACTGTTCTGGGGGATTTGCTATCTTCTACGTTAATGAGTAACAAAGCGCGTTTTGTGCACAAAATTGTATCGGGTAGGGCACCGATCAAGTTTATCTATCAAAATTATTGATTAATCAAAGTTCGAGGAATTCATCAAGGAAGCTAAATGTGCCAATACCAAGGATAGATTTATTCAAGTCCAGCCTGGTTTATTCTGGTCCTGCTCTCTGGAACTCATTGCCAGCGAATTGAGGCTTCCAGTCAATCCTTCAGTGTTTAAAAAGCGTCTTACGCTTCATATGTTATCTCTCTTAGGTGTTACGTGAAACCATAATCATATATATAATATATCTCCATGTGCTGCTCCAACCTGTGTTGTGCTGCTTCAGGCAGCCCATACATTTTGTGTGTCTGTGCTCTATGTGCATGTAGTTTTCGATGACAAACATGTTCTTAATCTTGTGTGCGTGCGCGCGTGTATGTGTTTACCCCAGATCAAGCTAATTTTATATGTATATATATATTTTTTTTAAATGATCATTATTGACTTGTTTCTCGGTTTACTGATGTCCATTTTAACATGGTTTGTATTCAATGTACATGTACTCAACATACTGTAGCTCATTGTATCCTTAGTAGTAATAGTAGTTTCCCTCACGGGCGAGGGCTGGATGTAAAAAGACCTCGAGTCTTCTCCACTCACCTTCGTAAAACAAAGTTTATTCATTCATTCATTCTCCACACACACACACACACACACACACACACACACACACACACACACACCACACACATATATATATATATATATATATTTATATATATATATATATATACAGATAGATAGATAGATACACACACACACATCGGATACTGGCAAGGGCGGACTGAAGAAAATGGCAAAATAAAACTGACCTTTTCAGGTTTGACCATGAATAGCGGTTTTCCGACTTCACTGAGTGACTGATATGATTGTCAGTACTAGTGAATGATTGTGAGCAATAATCAGTGTCCTTCAGTGTAAATTCGCGATGTGCACACACACACACACACACACACACACACACACACACACACGCACTCACTGAAACGCACACACACTGACTCGGCTTACACGTGATCCGGCCAAACCCAACCCGGCCACCATGTCATTTATTTGGCAACTCCGTGAAACGCCAAACACACATGGCCCTGGCCGCTATGTCAGTACACGGCCCTGCTGAATACCTGACCACTGACTGAAACGGCTGCAGTCCCCAAATCAGTGCTGAAAAAAAAGCAGACAACACGTACCGGCTTCACTGGCACATCACTTTCATGCGTGTGCCGAAACTCACAGTGTTGTCGGCTTTTACCCCCCCCCCCCCCCCGACAGACACACACACACGCCATCGGCCGCCGTTTTGCCGATTTCACTGAAAATGAAAAGCACTTTCCACCATTCCATTGCCGAACACAATATTAGCATAGTCACTACACTGAATGCACCTAGCACAAAAGTTACTCGAAGAAGCACTGCAACCACGCCGCACACGCATGTGTGCCGGCGGTAGGCCTATGTGTGTGAATAACTTTGAGGGCGGCACCGTGCGTGCGCCGGTGCGCCGTGTCAGTCAGTCACACTGTGTGTGTGTGTGTCAGTGTGTGTGTGCGCGCGCGCGCGCGTGAGTGTGTGTGGTCGGTGGTGAGGGAGGGGTCGGTGGTGTTTACTTTTTTATTTGTTTGACACAGGCAGCACACAGCTAAATCATATCGTTTGTGCAGCCTTGACATTAAAATGTTTTGTACACGATCTGGTGAAGAGATGCTTCTGCTTCGCCATCTTGAGAAGGTTGAGAGATTAGCGCCGCATCTCGTTCTTCTCATTTCAGCTTTTGTCTTTGGTAATATGACCATATAATGTGACTTTGTCTGCAAACCGATTGTTCGTTATTGCTATTAAAAAAAAGAAAAAAGAAAAAAAGAATAGTTCTAGTTTTAGGAATGAAAGCCGCCTGTACGCATGTCTTCTTACCATAATCAACATTAACAAGGGGCAAGTCTTCGAACAGTGCCTTTCAATGTGATTATAAAAAGCTACTAATAGTAGCAGTATTCAAGTAGCAACACTAACAGGGACAACAATTCTAAAACACGGACAGACAGACAGACAGACAGACAGACACACACACACACACACACACACACACATGCACTCACACACACTGACACGCACTCACTCACTCGCACACAATGTGTGTGTGTTGTGTGTGTGTGTGTGTGTGTGAAATCGTCTTCATCCTAGTCATGTGGCGAGCTCAACTGACTAATATTTTATCCTACAAAGTACAATGTGCATGGGCTGTACATGATAAAAGATGACTGCAAAGAATGCCTGCAATTAAAAGTGTTACAAATGGTTAGAAGATGGTAGAGTTTAATGTTTCTATTCATAAAGTTAAAAGTATAATTAATACCATTAGTATTAATGTATTAGCATTACTACTTATGATTTTGTCAGTGTCAGTATGAAGAAAAAAAATACAGTCACAATTCATGTATGTTTTTCTTTTCTTTTCTTTTGGCTGTACTGTTTAAAGAAAAGTGTATTTAAAATGTGCCAAACTCCATTGTGGTTATAATTAATTTAATGTTATGAAAAGGAATTAGATAAAACTAAGTACAGGGTCCAGATCAGCTGCTCAGTGATGGGGATCATGACAAAGGCTTTAATTACAGCAATTGAAAGGGTGCAGGTTCAAGTCCCCTCAGTGCTGGAATGGCTGGAGAATTTTCTTCTCCAGGGTCAACTTTCTGTGCTGACTCCTATTTCAGTAACTGTTCCACCCCAGTGATCCCAGTCATTCTGCCAAAAGTGCAGGTGGCAGGTTACAGCTAAACATGCATGCATCTTATGTATGTGGTTTTGCATGAAGTGACATGGTTGCTTAGTGTACAGTATACAGAATGTGCTGAGATAGCAGCAGTTTCACATGGCACCAGCCATGTCAGCACTGTAAGTACACCATTTCGGTGGATATTCAAAAACGTATTATAAAAAGCTAATCACTCGTTTAGAATCACATGCGAGCACAGTGAGTCTGCTTGAGAGTGGAGAACAGTGCTACATAAAAGTGATCAACAACAACACTCAAAATGAATGCACCTGAGCAGGTCATCCCTTGAAGTTGAAGTTCAGGTAGGTGAAGGTGCATGATTGCCTTGTTAATGTTAGCCTTTGCAGTGGTGGTCTGGATGCAATTCCTCTGAACGGTATGTTCCCTGTATGGCCAGTAATGCCTAATTAATGCTGTTATCAAGTACCCATCAGCCATAGTGTTCTGACAAACTGATGCATCAGTTATAATTATATTGTTTGCATTATCCTACATGTAGCCTGTTGAAAACTGGGACTGAAATGAATGAATGAAAAAGCTACAAGTTACGGTTAAATATTACTTTAAAATGATAGTAATTAGTATTGCTCAAATGATAATACTGTCATGTTGCAAAAGGAGGGTTAATGCCTTACGGTGTTGTTTTATTTTTGCAGGATGAAGCAATGCTGTCAGTGTCTGCAGCGAGGTGTCCACAACCTCTCCAATGGCAGCTCTACAACCAGCACCTCCAAGGAGGGAAAGTGTGCGCCAGAAGCTTCGCAAGGGAGGAAACACCAAAGATGTCACAGATCCTGGCAGTGGTGGCACGCATCCACACCTACAAACAGTGCCGCCTGAAAGCCATGGAAGCAGAGAGCTAGAGAGTGCAGGCACCAGGACCAGGGAGAAGACAAAGGAGGGCTGCAGCAAGGCTGCAAAGGCCAGCAAAACTGTGGTCCAGAGACAGGGCTTAACAGTAACAGTTGGAGCAGAATGGACGAAGAAAGGTGATGAGAAATTATGCAAGCCCCAGAACAAGAAATGCATCTGTGAGCATTGCGGACAACAGCTGAGCTCCAAGTCTTGCTACAATGTTCATGTCCGGCATCACACTGGCTCAAAGCCGTTCCAGTGTAGCTACGCTGACTGCAAGAAGAGTTTCCATGACAACCTACTGTACAAAAGGCATCTGTGCCGGCATAGAAATGAGCGGAGCTACTTCTGTGGCCAGTGCGGAAAAGGCTACTTCTACAAGAACAACCTCCAAGAGCACATGCAGGTTCACACAAAGATTCGCCCATTTTCTTGCGACCATTGTGGGAAAACCTTCACTGCAGAGAGAATCCGGAACAATCATGTTTCAACACACACGCTGGACAAACCCTACCATTGTCGCCAGTGCCCATCAGCATTTTCTGCCGGCTTCATTCTGAATGCACACGTGAGATCCCAGCACACAAATCAAACCCTCTGCTCTTGCCCAACATGCGGGAAGGCCTTTCGCCATCGCTGTAACCTCAACAGACACATCCGCTGGCACAAGAAAGACAGGCCGCACCAGTGCCAGCAGTGTGACAAAGCTTACTACTTCCCTTCCGAGCTGGCTGTCCACATGCGCTCACATGCGCAGGAAAAGGCAGGTTTGGGTGGTGCTGGAGAAGAGTCCAGTGTGAAAACTGACAGCTGTGGTGGCCGCAGTGACAAATCTTCTTCAGAGAAGGAATCACAGGCTGAGGGTAATGGAGGAGAGAGGAAAAAGAAGCACAAGCCTTCAGTGAAAAAACATCCCTGCAGCCAGTGTTCGTATTCCTTCCCGGGTCCAGCTGCACTCAGGAACCATGTGCAGGCAGTTCATCAAGGAAAAAAGCCCTTTTCATGCCATTTGTGTGGTAAGGGTTACACAATGGTTGGGTCTCTCAACGTTCACATGTTAAGACATGAGGGAAAGCGTAGCTTCAAGTGCGACTCCTGTGAGAAGTCATTCTTCAGAAAAACAGACTTGACCAAACACAGATTTCTTCACCAGCCAAAGCAGTTCATCTGCAAAGACTGCGGGGCGTCATTCAGACACAAGCAGGCGTTGGATGTTCATGGGCGCATTCACAGCGGAGTCCGACCCTACTCTTGCTCGCAGTGTGACCTGACATTCACTGACAATAGCACGCTCAAGGGTCACCTCATCACCCACATGGACACCAAGGACCACATTTGTTCTCTGTGCGGAAAAGCTTACAAGTATTCCAAGACGTTGAAGCAGCACATGAAAGCTCACACGTCAGCAATCACTCGGCCATTCTCCAGACTGCTTCACAAGTCCAAAGTTGATGTTGTGGTTACAAACAGTGATGCTAGGGTTGTGGGCATTTCCCATGCATCCAAATCATCAAACATTATAGTCAAAGTGCACCGTAATCTCCCAGGAGGGAATCTAACCAAAATAGCCAGCAGAGATGTTAAAGACACTGATCCTTCCAAGCTGCCGGTGAAAGTTGCAGAAACCACAAGTGGCTCTCCAATTCAAAATAGTTCCTTCCTCAGCAACACTGGTATGACATCTCTCTTAGGTGCTGACCTGACTTCCAGCATAGTGTCTGTTGGTGTTTTGGATCCATCAAAGTCAGTCAAACAAGTGTTCAGTGCTAACGTTGACCCACAAACTAGTATCCATCTTTCAAGCTCACAAGTGTGCAGTGTTAACCTTGTCTCAGCGGAGAGTGCCCTTCCATCAAAGTCACAGGAAGTTTTGAGCATCAAGAAAAGTTCACAAAAGAAACATAATTCTTTCCCAGTAAACTCACAGATTGTGTCAAACGTTAATATTGAATCACAAAACGATTCCCATCAATCAAACACACAAGCGTTGAATGTTAGCGTTGGCTTGCAAAATAAACCCCTTCCATCAGACTCACAGCAGGTGCTGAGAGTTGTTCCTGACTTACAAAATAATCCACATCCTGATCCTTCAAACACACATCAGACATTACCCATGACCCAAAAAGCCCTCCTCGTCCAACAGTGCACACCTCATTGATGAATGCGTTGAGCTTGTCTGGACAAGGCCATGTTACTGCAGACCACAATCCTTCAAACAGGGCACCAGAGTTGATAACCATTGACCTTGGAGAACTGAACCAGAACCCCAGATCTTCCTTGTCCGATTTGTCAGCAGCAGCCACACAGATCCTTGGACAGAGCCTGGAGACTGACACTTGCATCATCATCATTGAGGAAACAGCATCTGGTCAGTGACGCTCATATCATCACTGAGGAAACAGCATCTGGTCAGTGATGCTCACATCATCATCAAGGAAACAGCATCTGATCAGTGATGCTCGTGAACATCATCATCGAGGAAACAGCATCTGGTCAGTGACACTATCAATAGTATCATCATCAGCATTGAGGCAACAGCATCTGGTCAGCGTTGCTCATATCATCGAGGAAACAGCATCTGGTCAGCGATGCTCACATCATCATCATCATCGAGGAAGTGGCATCTGGTCAGTGATACTCACATCATCAAGGAAACAGCATCTGGTCAGTGATACATCATCAAGGAAACAGCATCTGGCCAGTGATACTCACATCATCATTGAGGAAATAGCATCTGGCCAGTGATGCTCACATCATCATTGAGGAAACAGCATCTGACCAGTGATGCTCACATCATCACATTAAAGAAACCTAGTGTGTACAAACTGACGAGCCAAAATCGTTAAGAAAACACAGGGTCTAGACTATACATCATCATAGAGGAAATCTGATAGAGGAAACCAGCATGTGCAATCTGACATAATTGTGTATACTACTAATATTGTTAAGAAAATATGACGTCTACTGACAACTTTAATATTGTGCTGGGATGAATAAAATATATTGCTATTGTGTCTAGACACATCATCATCATTATCATAGAGTATCTAGACATTAACACTCATGCAATCATCATCCTTGCCCTAATATCTAAAAACTAGCACTCGCATCCACAGTGTCTGGACATCATCATCAGAGAGGAAAAGCAGTACTTGGACATCTACACTCAAGAGTATGGACTCTGACACTTCATCACAGGGGAAACCAGGTTCATTATCGTAGAGGAAACTTAATATCTAGACACTGACACTGGCAGCATCATAGAGAAACCTAGTGTCTGGATATGAAAACATCATTGCAGAGAAAACCTGTCTTGATGCCGACACTGGCAGCATCATAGAGAAACCTAGTGTCTGGATATGAAAACATCATCATTGTAGAGAAAACCTGTCTTTATGCCAACACTGGCAGCATCATTGAAGAAACCTAGTGTCTGGATATGAAAACATATCATTGTAGAGAAAACCTGTCTTGATGCCAACACTGGCACCATCATTGAGGGGAAAAAAAACGTATGTCTAGACATGGACACATCATTAGAGAGGAAACCTTTCAAACATCAAACCAATTAAATCAGCATTTGTATATAACAGCACATTTTATGATTTGCACTGCTAAGGTAATTAGTAAAGATGTGCAAGAGTTCTAGCACTAGTTACTAAGTTCTCCCCTTTCTGTGGGGGAGGAGGGGGGTACATGTTTACTTATTTTTCTGCTTGTATTCATTTACTGGTTAAAATAAGTTTGAGTAACCCTTACTATCTTGCTCTGGTTTGATGTTGAGCAAACCAAGTAAATGTACTTTGTGTGCGAAAGAAAAATGCTGGATATATATATATATTATCTAAATGTAAAGAAAGTATGGAGAAAAATATATGTAATAATACAACAAAAACAAAAGAGAGAGAGGGAGAGAGGGGAGAGAGAGAGAGAGAGTGTTTTTAAAGAAATAAAGGAATTATATCAATGTGAACACATTGTGTGTTGTGACCTGTCCAAGAACAGCTGTATGTACCTAACATAAATACAGATTTTTGGTGTGTGTGCATGCAATCGTTCATGTGTACACTACAGGTGTATGTTAGTGATGTGAGCTGTGTGTGTATGAGAAAGAGCATATATGAGTGTGTGTGTGTGTGTGTGTGTGATGTGTGTGTGTGTGGTGTGTGTGTGTGCTGTGACCCAGCATGTTGTGCATTATGGGGGCGTACATGTGTGAACGTGTGCATGAGAAACTTGGTGTTTTACACCCAGTCAACCATTATGTTTATATCAGGGCAGGGAAAGAGAGAGAGAGACTTGGTGTTTTACACCCAGTCAACCAGTGTGGTTATATCAGGGCGATGTAGACAGACTGAAACATCCAAATAAACTATATACAATGAGTAGTATTTTACTAGCATTATAGACAACACTTACTTTACCTAAACATCAGGAGAGGCAGAGCAACACCACAAAAGCACAAACACAAAATAAGAACACATACATAACGTCATAAAACTGATGATTTATTTTCAATCTCTTCCTCACAACAGATGGATGACTTCAGCACGCAAAGTGAAATTCTCAAAAATGCACACCCAAATTCAAGGACATGTGTAATACATAGTGGAACAGTTTAACCTTCATATTAATTGTTACTGTGCTTTTTGGCTACACAGTCCAAACACCTATGCATACCTGAACACCCATACATTTTGTACGGCAGACGCTGAGACAGTCACTTCTTATTTATCATTGGTGGCCAGTTAAAACAAATAATTTATTAATCAGGCCAGTGATATCATACAAATCCCAAAGGGACTCAGAAGGGTTATGGATGATGAAATACAGCACTCACTACATATAACCTTTTGTGTGTGTGCTATTTAATATACCACTACCAATGATCAAGTGCAACAAAAACTCGCAGTCATGGCTTTCTTCTCAGTACAGTGAAACCCCTGATAAAAATTAAAAGACCACCCCGACCACTTTCTTCTTTTATGCTCGTATTTCAGGGTTCTTGTTAATGATATTTTACAGGTCAAAATCAGCATATACTAGCAACAAAATCAGCAATCAATCAGACGTACAGGCTGACCAGTTCTCGGCAACAACAAAACGCCACAGAAAGGATGTACGGCATGTTTGTGCGTGTGTGTGTGTGTGTTCTACATGGGGAATGGAGCAGGGTGGTTGCTAGCAATGCAGTTTCCATGAACCACTTTTGCCACATTATGGATGTCACACTGGTCTGAAAAATGTCTAGTGCAATCACTGTATTTCCAGCTCCATGAACCCTGACCAAAGACTACCCTTCTGTCATGACCATGATTCTAAGGGCAATCTGAAAAGAGGGGTCCCACTGGATTGATACATGACTGGAACAGAACACATTTTTGTACTCCTCTGTTTGTAATATAGTCATACCTACTCTTCCCTTGTCCACCCAACGCTGCCAAAGTGTTTTGTTTCCCTGCAAAAAGAAACCCAAATGCACATTTTCTCCTGACACCCACTTTCACCGCAACAAAATGTTCCCTTATCTCTTCTATTGCCCCCACCAATCACTTCCCTATGATGCCAAATGTGCCACACTTTCCCTCACTCCCCCCACCCCACCTCTACATTCCTCAAGCTCCTTCACCACAAGTAGCAGCAGCAGTTTCCCCGACATGGTCACGAACAGCTGTGTCCAAAACGTTGAACACGTCAGTACACCCTGCCACTGCCCTGTCCATGACTGCCGAGAGATTGTCCTCGTGCAGCCGTGAGTTCATCTCCAGGAACACGATCTGCTGGGATTTGGGCAAAGTGGCCATGATGAGTTCAGGACCACCGGAAGACTCTTCCAGGTGGTTCATGTCCACCAGG
Source organism: Alviniconcha marisindica (assembly GCA_018857735.1). Classification (NCBI taxonomy): domain Eukaryota; kingdom Metazoa; phylum Mollusca; class Gastropoda; family Provannidae; genus Alviniconcha; species Alviniconcha marisindica. Next base: position 67,356 of record JABMCL010000238.1, on the reverse strand, counting down.
GCCGTGTCCCGCACGAAGCCAGAGGAGCAGGCACACACATAGTCTTTGAGGGGAATGCTGGCGTCAATCAGCGCCAGTGTGGCCGCATTGACGCTGGCGCAGTAGTTTCCACCATCAGCCTGAAGGACCTGCAATTACAGAAAAGGAGAAATATTTGAATGAATGAATGAATACAAATTTATATATAGCACCAAAAAAAATCCATACAAAAAATGCATGTTATGTTAATTTTGACTGCACAAGTTGAATCTTATTTTTATAAGTGCATGTTGTATTCCAACATAAATTGCTTCTATTGCAGATTTTCACAGAGGTTCACCCTCCCAAAAGACATCTTTGACAAACACTTTTTGCTGCTTTCACAAAGTAGTTAGCCATGAATTCACCATTCAAGTGAAACTGACAGAGACGTTTTCACTGTATAGAAATTTCGCAAGTAACAAGAGGATCATGTTTCATTAGTCTATTCAGTATTAGAACACTATTCAGTATTAGAACAGAAGCAGTGTTGGGAAGGTGTTTGGTAGAGGGTATAGTACTGTTACATTTATTTTAATTGACTTTGGCAGTTGAGAGCAAAAGGTGATTAATATAAGTAGCCATTCCTCTGAAAGCGTGGAATTCAATGACAAAGTGCTAAACCAAGTGTGACTGGCTCACAGGAGCAGGGGTGGGACTGATGACACTGACCAATGGGTTGCTTATCAAGTGCTTTGAGTGTCACAGGCTCACACTGAATGAGCAACTTAGCAAGCACTGCAAAACATGCAAAAGTCCAGATTCCTAGTTTAGTCTGGTACAGTTCACTAGTCAGTCATGACTTCACTGTGCAAGTGAAACTGACAGAGACTTTTTCACTGAGCAGATATCTCACAAGTAACAAGAGGATCGTCTGCTTTAATTAGTCTATTAGAACAGAATTACTGTACTCAGGTCTTTGTAGTTGTACTTGTGTTACGTATTTTGAGCGCTAATTAACTCCCTTGTTTGTTGATTCTATTAGAACAGAAGCAGTGTTGGGAAGGTCAATGCCAGTACTGATGGTACACCACAAAACAAACAAGACAGACAAATAAATAAGTGCTTTTTATCGCCCAGTCAACCATGATGGTTATTAGTTATACAAATCAGGGCAGAGCAATCAAAAAGAAAAGTAATGTATACATTTGTACCAGGACTCTACAGGTAAACTATGATGATTCACAACATAATGAAGGTGAACTGCACTGCTTTTTAGATGCACCAAGAAGCATGCTGACCTCAACAAAGATGTCAATCTGTGAGCGTGGATACAGGGAGGTGAGGATGGCGGCATCAAATGTCTGCTGGAGATGCATGCTCATCTCCTGGGACTTTCGGTCACCACGTGGTCGCCGTTTGCGTTCACCAGTGCTGAAGGTGGCCATGCTGTACTGACAGTTCACCACCACCTTGTCATGTAACGCCTTGCCCCGCCCACCTGTCACCTGCACACATTCAGTTACTGGTTACTTCACTGACACTTCACCACCACTCTGTTATGTAATGTCTTTTCCTTTCCGCCTGTCACCTGCACACATCTGGTGATTAGTTACTTCACTGAGACTCCACAACCACCATGTTGTGTAACGCATTGCTCCGCCCATCTGTCACCTGCACACATTTGGTGAATGGTTACTTCACTGACACCTCACCACCTTGTCGTGTTTCAATGCCTTGCCCTGCCTACCTGTCACCTGTACACATTCAGTGATTGGTTACTTCACTGACAGTTCACCGCCATACCATGCCCTCCTGTCACCTGCCCACAATGATTCTGATTGGTTATTTTACTGACGCTTCACCACTATCTTGTCATGTAACAGCTTGCCTCACAGACACCTGCACACATTTACTGATTTAGTGATTAGTTATGCTAGTTACTTACAGTTCACTACCAGTACCACCTTCTTATGCAACACCTTGCCCAACAGTTACCTGCATACATTTAGAGAGTGGTTACTGAACTGGCAGCTCATCACCTTGTCAAGTAACAGCATCACCTCACCAGGCCTTCCTCAAGTTCCTGCCACTATGGCACTAATGTGTGTCACAGGTCTGCTTACATTTGGTCATTCATGGACTTGTTACCTTATTGGCAGTACACTAATCACTATCAGTATTACTGTATCACTGTCACAGTGTCAGTATCACTATCATCTTGTCATGCAATGCCTTGCTTTGCCCTCCTCTTACCTGCACACATTTGGTAACTGGTTATTTCCCTGAATGATGTGAGTCATACCAAATAAACTCTCACTCTCAGCCAAAATATTGTGTGGCAAAGACAAGTTGTTCCAATCCCTGATGGCCAGGGGGGAAAAGCTATAGTTTCTGCAGTCTGTTCTGCAGGTGATGCATTTGAACTATATTAAACTGAACTTGGAGTGTATCATCTTGAAATTGAATTAGTTGAAGTTCTTCTTCTTCTAGCTCAAATCTCTGTTGCAATGTTGACGACCAATTTCTTTAAATACAAAAGAACAAGTTTGAAGTTCACACTGAGGACATAAGTGGATGTACTGGAAGAATGAATGAAATGAAATAAATTTAAATAAAATGAAATTAATAAGACAAAATGACATTTTCAATGATCAAGAACTTCTTCTACTGGCTGTAGACTGTAGTGTAAACTGAAGCCGCGGTTCTTTTCTGTCCTCTTCGGGCTCTACTTGGTAGCGGCTGTTATGCATGCACGCGCACACACTCAGCTAGAATGAGGCGTCATTTCACACAGCAAGGTGGAGGGGGGTCGGGGGGGAGGGGTGTGTGTGTGTGTACAGTAGCACTGTAAATTTGCTGTCGGCATACCCGTCCTTTTCGTCTTCTCAGAAGTCAGAAGATGACACCTTCAAGTGTACATGTATACACTACACTCGGTACCCTACGCTCACCTCGTGCGGACCGTAAACGGCAGCCAGCACCTTGGTGTTGCCCTGTTCTATGTAGGCTGATCCATCTGCTTGATGAAAGACTCCAAGACGGCAGTCGATCTTCCGCAGCTCGTGTGGCAGCCGCCCGTCAACGCGGAAACCTTGATCGGAGAGAAGTTCCAAACCCGCCATGCGTTCTGTGAAATGGCTCAAGCTGAACGTGTCATTAGTAGCGCCGTTTGAGAACGATCTCTATGAGAATAACCTGATTCAGGAATAGTCGACAGACCCCCCCCCCCCCCCCGTCGTCTCCCCCGCCCCCCAACCCCACAACTGCTGCACAGAACAATAAACAGTGGCATAATCTTCAATACCAAGAAGGAGGTAATTTTGCGGAAGAAGACGACTTTATTTTAACGCCGCCCAGGCAACCATGACTGACGAAGGGCAAAGCCGACGGAGAAATGAGGTCCGCTAAGGCCACTGACTGAAAACATATAATTGTTATTATTATGTGTATAATTATAAATTCTTGGAAGAAGTAAACGAATAAATCACTAAATAAAGAAGTCAGTAACAAATACAAAACTACAAAAGGATGACTATGATTTATTTCAGCCACGCTGACTTGCCGCGGCGACTGCTGAAAACGTCACTGAGACTGATCGTACACTAGACGTTCTTCTTTGAGACTTCTTTTTCTTTTTCTTCTTTCTGTTCTTTCCTTTTCTTTCCTTCGTTTTTGCTCATTGCCGATTCAGATAGAAGCAAATCTATGCAACGAACTTTATGACATGGCCTGTTATAGGCTAGGCCTACCTAGCCTTTTATCTCAGTTGTGCAGAGTAGATGTACCTCCCTGGCACAACCGGACAAATTCGACTAAGGGAAGCAGCTGCGCTCTATTTACACACATGAAATTAGGTTGTTTCCCTTGCATCGTTTATTTATTTTATTTTTTATTTTTATTTTTTTAACCTGCGTTAGCAGAGCTGTTTCGTAAATTTTAATTTTAAATCGCTGTGACTGAAACAAATCAGCTTGGTTGTAATGAAGGGAGGGCGGGGGAGGGGGGGAGGGAGGGAGGGGGGGGAGGGGGAGGGGTTGAATGATGGAGGGGGGGGAGGGGGGCACGAAATTTTTCTTTCTATCTCTCTCTCTCTCTCTCTCTCTCTCTCTCTCTCCTCTCTCTCGTCTCCTCTCTCTCTCTCTCTCTCCTCGTGTGTGTGTGTGTGTGTGTGTGTGTGTGTGTGTGTGTGTGTGTGTGTGTGTGTGTGTGTGTGTGTGTGTGTGTGTGTGTGTGTGTGTGTGTGTGTGTGTTGTGTGTGTGTGTGTGTGTGTGGTGTGTGTGTTGTGGTTGTGAGAGAAGAGAGAGGGGGTTGAATGATGGGGGGGGGGGGGGGGGGGAGGGGGGCACGAATTAATATTCTCTCTCTCTCTCTCTCTCTCTCTCTCTCTCTCTCCTCCTCTCTCTCTCTCTTCTCTCCTCTCTTCTCTCTCTCTGTCTGTTTTCTGTTTCACTGTGAATGTCTTAGTTATTAGGAGTACTGTAGCAACTGGCAGATATGTGAGTCGGCCTTTGTGCTAATATCTTCACCGTTGAGAAATAAAGTTGAATCAATCAATCAATCAATCTCTGTCTGTCTCTCTGTGTGTCTCTGTCTCTCTTTCTCTCTGTCCCCTCGTGTGTGTGTTAGTGTGTGTGTGTGTGTGTGTGTGTGTGTGTGTGTGTGTGTGTGTGTGTGTGTGTGTGTGTGTGTGTGTGTGTGTGTGTGTGTGTGTGTGTGTGTGTGTGTGTGTGTGTGTGTGTGTGTGTGTGTGTGTGTGTGTGTGTGTGTGTTTGTGAGTGTGTGTGTGTGTTGTGTGTTGTGTGTGTGTGTGTGTGTGTGTGTGTGTGTGTGTGTTGTTTGAGAGAGAGAGAGAGAGAGAGAGAGAGAGAGAGAGAGAGAGAGAGAGAGGAGAGAGAGAGAGAGAGAGAGAGACAGAGACAGAGACAGAGACAGAGACAGAGACAGAGACAGAGACAGACAGACAGACAGACAGACAGAGACCTGTGCCGCGTTTGTGCGTGCATTTTAGCGTATGATTTTAGTGTGTGTATGTGTGCGTGCGTGCGTGCGTGCGAGCGTGTGTGCGTGCGTGCGTGCGTGCGTGTGTGTGTGTGTCACAGTGGTGTGTGTGTGTGTGTGTGTGTGTGTGTGTGTGTGTGTGTGTGTGTGTGTTGTGTGTGTGTGGTGTGTCAGTGCGTGCGTGCGTGCGTGCGTGCGTGTGTATGCGTGTGCGTGCGTGCGTATCATAGTGTGCGTGCGTGCGTGCGTATGTGTTTGTGTGCGTGTGTGTGTGTGTGTGTGTGTGTGTGTGTGTGTGTGTGTGTGTGTGTGTGTGTGTGTGTGTTCGCGCGCGCGCGCGCGCGCGGGCGCGCCCTCGTCTGTGTGAGTCGAGACTGAAGACGTCGAAACTGATAAAGCGTTGCAGTGTATCTCATAAAATAATTAGCAGCATTTCGAGTCATTGTTCTCTTGGGAATTGGTTCCGCATACTTTTCTTGACCCTATTGTTTTTCAGTAATTCGGTCACATTCGGCCCGCGGCCCTCAGTGGTCACACGGTAGCGAGGTCTACATGCACGCTAGCTGTTGTTGCTCCCGAGATTCAGCGGCACGCCTACGTCGTTTGTTCCTCCCATCAAGGCGGCCGCGTGTCGGGTCCAGTGGGCTGCTGAAGCAGCTTCCCGCCCCTGTCCAGTCAGTCACTGTCGTTGTCCAGGCGTTGGGCCGTGCAGAGCACTGCCGCTGCTCAGTAACAGCGTGGGTTCGCTGTGGAACATGTTGTCACTCAGTGCACGTACAGCAATAGTTAGTTACACTGCTATACTGGCGTCTGTTCTAATCACATTCATTTGGATTTGCACGATGCTTGTAGTCAGTCTCTAGCTATAAGGGGAATACTGATCAAGTAACAACATGACTCAGTTTCAGATCCGTGCAAGCTGGAATGTTTGTCTTGGTCGACTCCAAAGTCTCTCTCTCTCCCCTCTCTCTCTCTCTCTTTTCTTTTCTCTTTTCTCTCCCCTCCCCCCCCTCTCTCTCTCTCCCCTCCCCTCCCCTTTTTTTTGCACGAAAATAACCCCACACCCCACACACACCCCACCCCACACACACACACCCCACCCCCAACACCCCCTCAAAACACACACACAAAACACCCCCAAAACACCACACACACACACACACACACACACACCCCCCCCCTCACAAACACACACAACCCAAATCAACCCCAACCCCAAAACAAAAACAAAAACAAAACAACACCCCAAAACACGGGCCAAACCCCACACACCCCCAACCAAAAACCAAACACACACACACCCCACACACCCCACACAAAAAACACACACACACACCCCACACCCACACACACACACACACACACCCCACACACACACACACCACCCCACACACACCCCCAACCCCACACACACCCCCACACACACACACACACACACACACTAATGATAATGATAAATGATGTTTGTATAATGATATTTCTTATGATAATGCGCCTGTGCCAGTTCTAAGAAAACGAGCTCCAAGCACAGTACAGCACCATATCTGTCTCACATATCTAAGAAATACAAGGGCATAAAAAACAGGACCTAGATAAATTGCATCTGACAAGACAATGATTATGACCAAATGATTAAAAAATAAAATAATGTATAATTATGTTTACATTAAAATGCGGCTTCATTTTACAAGACAATAAACAAATGGGGAATGAGACAATAATAAAGAAACAATGGCCCGACAATCCATAAAACAGCATACACGGAATAACATAAATGGCGTAATTCTGACTGAACTCAAATTTTAGAATTTGTTTTTAATGTTAATTCTAGTCCTATTGACACGAACTCGGATGCTTCCTCGCTCCCCTGTAACTCAGCTTGACAAACTGCCCAGCAAACAACCAGCCCGCCGAAACTTTCCTTTTCTATCACTCCCTGCCGATCTTCCCCTTGGAAAATATCAGTCCCGCCGCTGAACCATGAGCTCCCCATTGTCAAAATTCCGGCACCGCTAGCACCAAACCCGAGTACGCCCCAAGCACGTGTTTTTCGCCACAGAAAAATCCGCATCAGCCGGTAGTGTGATTTCCAAGGCTTGCACTAGTTCCGTTGGGTGATCTCGCTGGTTTTCTTTTCCTTTTAACACGATTCTCCATCGCTACAGTTCCTCTTCTCGCAGCGACTGATGCTCTGACGGTCTGTGTTTCAACCTCCTGCTGAGCCGTTAAGTAGTAGTAGTAGTTTCAAGTTTAATGTTGCTTTACGTCCACAAAGGCCGCAAGAACTATTAGGGACGAGAAGCCCAGGACGGCCACCTCGACTTTTACACAGCTCCTGAGCTCTAGTTCAATGTTGCTTTACGTCCACAGAGACCATAAGGACTATTAGGGCCCAGGACGGCTACCTCGACTTTTACACAGCTCTTGAGCTTTGTTATTATTATTATTGATCGCTTTTATATATCGCCATTCTCTGCCCTCGAGCAGTCCCACTGCGCTCTTATAGCATGTGATTCCGAATGAGTGACTTTCTATGCCACTTTCTGAATATCCACCGAAGTGGTGTACTTAAGCGCTGTTTGGTTGTTACATGGCTGATGCCACGTGAAACTCATGCCGCCGTCTCGGCGCACGTTCTGTGTGCGCCACAGAAGTACGCACCAGTTTACAGCGTCACTTCATTCGAAGCTACATGCTCCGCTGTATTTTGTTCAACAGCGTTCTGGATGAAGAATGAATAGAAAGAGAAGGACAGCAACAAGGACGACGGCGACAACCGAAATACACGCGTATCTGTGTAGTCTATTATCCGTAAGTTTGCTGTTTGTTGATCAATTATCTGGTGTTGTGGTTGTACATAGACTGACTAAGAACAGAAAAGAAAGAAAGAGTAGAAAGGCTGAGAGTAAATGCAGAACTCGAGAAGAAAGAAAGAAGAAGAAGAAGAAGAATAAGAAAAGAAGAAAGAAAAAAACAAACAAAAAACACTGACAACAACAACAAAGACACAAAGAAGTAAAACAAAAACCGAACAGACACAGTGAAACGAAGAAGAAGAAGAAGAAGAAGAAGAAGAGACGACGGCAAAGAAGAAGAAGAAGAAGAAGAAGAAGAAGAAGAAGAAGAACAACAACAACAACAACAACAAGATTGAGACGAAGAACAAGAAGAAGAAGGACAACAGCAATAGCACTGCAAAACGATCAACAGCAAGGTGGTTCAAGATGCTTACAAACATGACACATCCGTATGATTGCGTTGTGTCTGACTGCCGGTGCCAGCACTGATCCTCCCTCGACCCTCTTCCGGGCACGGCAGCTTTTAAGCAAACTACGCGATCTCAGTCCGGATAAAACTCGACACCTCTGTCACAGCGGCGGGGGGAGTGAGAGAACGGAAAACAAAATGACCGACCGAGGGAGAGCTAATGCAATCACACTTGAACAAGTCTCACTTTATCCGCCGTATCTCCGATCCGGGAGTTTAGTTCGTCCCGCCGGAAGTGACGTGTGGACTTGTTGGCACGAGAGCGAGGCGCGTGCGAGGAGCTCCGAGGTGATGGTGGCGCCACCTTGTGACAGGTCTTCATCTTTTTTTCTTTCTTTTTTTGGTGTACTCTGTGATCCTTGGCAGGAGTTATTCCATTATCATTGATTACTCCTCTGTTCTTCATAAAAAAAAAAAAAAGTTATTTGTGATCTGCCGGCACGTACGGCTCAAAGGGAAAAAAATGTTTTTGCTCTAAGCCCATGACTATAATCATAGGGGAAATGCATGTCGGTTCACCTTTTTTTTTTCTTTCTTTTTTTCTTTTTTGTGTGTGTTGCTTTTCGGGGAGAATTGTTAGGCGGGTGCTATTTGTCTGTTTGTAGTTTGTGTGTGTATGCGTGTGTACTTCAGCTTAGATCTCAGCTCTGCGAGAAAGCCCCACCTCCTCTTATTTTCAAAACAAAACAAAACAAAAACGTGTTCTGTTCAGTTACAGTGAAAAACATTACTGATTTTCGGATCACAATGCCAATCAACCGTTCGAATAACGGCCCAGAAACGCGAAGTAGACTTCTAATTCTGCTGCGTTGCACCCTCTTTCTTTCTGGTTGAAGTGGATGGTGGTGGCGGGGTGTGTGTGTGTGTGGGGGCTACACCAAGGGAATTGTGGCGAGTAAGGGCAATCTTATAACAGGAGCCTCTCACGCTGCCCCCCCCCCCCCCCCAAGCCCCCCCACCACCACATCACCACCCCACCACCCCACCACCCCTTCCTCCTCTACGTCTTTCTCTCTTTCTCCCGTCTCCTTTTGTCTCCCTCCCTCCTCTGTTTCTTAATTTGTCCTGCCCCCTTCTCTCTTTCTCTCAGCCCCTCCTTCTTCGCCCACTCTCTCATCCTGCATCCCATTTCCTCTCTCTGTCTTTCTTATTTTTGTTTTGTTTTTGCTTTATAATTTTCTCTCCATTTTTTTGCTTATTCAGTAGTTTAGCAAGGACTAGTTGTTAGACAGGTCCAAATGAACCTAAACTACAATCCTTGGAAAATAAAGTTTTCGAATTCAAGTTCTCTCTCTCTCTCTCTCTCTCTCTCTCTCTCTCTCTCTCTCTCTCTCTCTCTCTCTCTCTCTCTCTCTCTCTCTCTCTCTCCTTCCTTTTTTCTCCGTGGCTACAGAAGTCCATTGAAGTCATTCAGTGTGGGCTGTCTATCAAATGCAGTAAATATGGAGGCAATTAGTTTTGGCACTTCAGTGAGGGCATATTTTTATTTTTTTATTTTTTAACACTTAAAACTAAAAGGTAGACAGGCAGAGGTCGGCGGTAAACTCGTAAATGACGTCCATTTCAGTGGCTTTAGGCCAACCAGAGCTCTACTGGCCAATGATACTGCGCCGGCTTTGATCGTGCGGCCACATTTCAACACACTTTTTAATCCGACGAAAAAGTTCCATCCGGCAAAATGGTTGACTGATCCGGCTTTCATCGGACATACATTGATCTGATTCTCTTCAGTCGCAGGCAGTGCATCACTCAGTCAGGTCTGCATATGGCTCAGTATTACGAAGAACACATGAACCCCGGCAACTGACACCTCCTAGCTTCACTCTCCGACTTTGCTTTCATCCTTTCATGTCGCTGCCCCTCACCCAATTTAGTTTTGTCAAATATCTTTTCGCCATCTGCCCCCTCCCGCCCCCTCCCACTTTTCTGCAGCTTTCAATCAAGAAGTGGAGGCGCAATTTCTCGGCGCACCGGTTACCCCCCTTATCGGCTGCGGAACTGTCAAAATGGCGGCTGCCAGCTCGTGGCGCAAGAGTTTCGTTTCAAGGGCAAGCAACTTTCTTCCAATTGGTGATCCCCCGAGATTGTCTTCCTGATGTCTTTCTGATATCGTCCTATTACTGGGAGAGTTTTTATGTCCGCATGTGACCCCCCTCTCTCTTTCTTGCTTCGTCAGTCTCTACTGACTATCTCAGTGGCTCTGTCTCTATCTGTCTCTGTCTCTCTCTCTTTCTCCATCTCTGTCTGTCTGTCTCAGTGGCTGTCTCTCAGTGTCTCTGTCTGTCTGTCTCTGTCTGTCTGTCTCTGTCTGTCTGTCTGTCTGTCTGTCTGTCTGTCTCTGTCTCTCTCTGACTCTCTCAGTCTCTGTCTGTCTGTCTGTCTGTCTGTCTGTCTGTCTGTCTGTCTGTCTGTCTCTCTGTCTCTCTCTCTCTCTCTCTCTCTCTCTCTCTCTCTCTCTCTCTCTCTCTCTCTCTCTCTCTCTCTCTCTCTCTCTCTCTCTCACACACCTCTTTGTCTCTCTGCAGCTGACTCACTGAATTTCTGGGGCTGTCCGTGTCCACGTTCAAGTTCATTATTTCCTCCCAGTGAACTTTTGATGCACGGAGAACAGTAGGGCTGCCGATGCAATATCGCTGATACGTTTTCCACAATGTCGTCAAGGCCTGGCTCAGTTCGGTTTCATATTCAAAAAACCAGCAGTGACGTGACAACATTGACGACACACTTGAACCTGCAACACACTGTTAAAAGCAACAGCGGAACACAGCAAAACTACAATACTGTCAACTGCTCGTGACGGTCATATGCCTCATGAGAACTTCCTTGCCTTTGTCGCGAAGAATTAAATAAATCTTGTGACCCGCCGTCAACCATTCTTAAATGAGCTAGGTTAGGGCGGGTCACGCGGAGATCGAAATCGAGGATGGATTGCCATTTTTGCACACTCACCAGACAGTACCAACAAGCCATGAAAGGTGAGCCAAAGCGGGCCGAACCAAGGTCTGTCTCGGACAACACTAACCAGCCAACCACCTTCCATGGCTAAACTTCTCCTGCGCCTGAAGCGTGTTAAAAAAACAAAAAAACAAAAAAAAACAGGATCCGCAGAAAAAGGTTTGCGATTGAACGTGTCGTTGATTTTATGTCGATTTCATATGGTGACTTTTTTGGGACACCATCAGTAACTCTCGTTTCACCATCAGTAACTCTCGTTTCACGAGCTCATTACCGCGTTGTGCGCTGTTTTCCCGCGCTTCATTTTGACGTCACCAGAATGTCTTCGACGTCACGGATAGGAAACTAGGAAGCTCTCAAGTTTTTGCGGACAGGTCACGGAAGAAATGAATGGATTGCAATATTTTTTTGTCAGCTACTATTATCGTCTTTGTGGAGTAAACTTTTGATGATGTATTGCAGCGATCTAGAAGAAAAAGAAAAAGCAAGTCCACGAAAAGAGGTGTGGTCTATGGGTCTATTTTGAACTCATAATGACCGGTAATTTTGGGGGGGGGTAACTAGCCGGCAGATGAAAAAAATAATGTAACAGACAAATCATGACTAAAATAGAATTTTAAGAAACCACACACACACACACACACACACACACACACACACACACACACACACACACACACACACACACACACAGACACTTTTTTTTTCTTCTTCATCTGAGAAGGCTAGTTCCTTTAAAGGGCTATTACAAAGCTGCTCAGATTACTTTTAGAGCTAGGGCACCCAGTACGTTAGATACGTCGTCTCTCCAAGTGCCGTCCAACAAGTTCATCTTCAGACCTTCCATGAGCAGGCACCCAGAGTTGATCACCATTCAATGTCACTTTCACTCCATTTTAGTCACAGTGTCTGGGTCCTGACATGAGCTAGGGCACAGTGACGGTAGGCGACTGGCCAAGTTAGAGCTAGGGCACCCAGTACGTTAGATACGTCGTCTCTCCAAGTTAGAGCTAGGGCACCCAGTACGTTAGATACGTCGTCTCTCCAAGTTAGAGCTAGGGCACCCAGTACGTTAGATACGTCGTCTCTCCAAGTTAGAGCTAGGGCACCCAGTACGTTAGATACGTCGTCTCTCCAAGTTAGAGCTAGGGCACCCAGTACGTTAGATACGTCGTCTCTCCAAGTTAGAGCTAGGGCACCCAGTACGTTAGATACGTCGTCTCTCCAAGTTAGAGCTAGGGCACCCAGTACGTTAGATACGTCGTCTCTCCAAGTGCCGTCCAACAAGTTCATCTTCAGACCTTCCATGGAGGAAATGCAATTGTCAACCATTCAGTGTCACTTTCACTCCATTTTAGTCACAGTGTCTGGGTCCTGACACGCGTAGCCAGTCGGCACAGGGGAGGCGACTGGCCATCCACGCTTTCATGCCCGAAAATGGCGATAACATCTTCTGTGGCATTCTGGCCAGTTAGCCATTTAACGATGGTAACTGTCGACACAAATTACTCTAGATGTGATCTGTATTTGTGTAAATGCAATTTGGTCCCTTGGACAAAGCTACAAACAAGGCCTGTAATGAGCAGCATTACACTCTGTTGTCCTAATGTTTTTCTTCCCCCTTTTTTTCTTTCTTTTTTGTATGCGTGTTCTTTGTTTGTCTGTCCCTTTCTCTATGCCTCTGTCTTTCTCTGTCTCTCTCTGACAGCCTGCCTGTCTGACTGTCTATCTCTGTCTTGAGGCCTCGTTCTCTTTCTCTCTCTAGTTCGCCCTGATATAACCACACTGGTTGACTGGGCGTAAAACACCAATATACTTACTTACTTACTTAATCTCTCTCTCTCTCTCTCTCTCTCTCTCTGGTGGCCTCTCTGTCTGTCTATCTCTCTGTCTCTGTCTCTCTCTGTTTCTGTCAGTCTGTCTGTCTGTCTCTGTCTGTCTGTCTGTCTGTCTGTCTGTCTCTGTCTCTGTCTCTGTCTCTGTCTCTCTCTCTCTCTCTCTCTCTCTCTCTCTCTCTCTCTCTCTCTCTCTCTCTCTCTCTCTCTCTCTCTCTCTCTCTCTCCACTGTGGTCAATAGACAGCGAATATACCGGCATTATGTACTAGTATCGGAAATTGCCGCCTAGCTTTCCACGAGGACCGTTTGCTTCAAAAGCCCATGAGTATGTTAACTGGGAACTCGTGTGCAGTATAGGTTGCGTTTTGCATCATGCGATGCACAATGAATCAGTCTAGATTCCAGCCATGCGCGGTGCCGCTACAGGCGTGAACGAACAGGGGACCAAGTCTGATGTTCTTCTTTCTTCTTTCGTATAGTGTCCAACTTCAACACGATGAAGACCATGACGTTTTTAGTGCATGCTGGGTTATTTTGCTGTTTCTCTCTGTCCACCGAACTCTGACATTGACTACAGGATCTTTAAGCGAGTGTGCCCCCCCCCCCCCCCCCCCCCCTTTTTTTTTTGGTTTTGTTGTGTGCATGCGTGGTCGCATCCGAACGACTTTTGTAGTCTGCACAGAATTTGACTCCGAGAAATATTACGGCGGGCGCAAAGCCTAGCACGTAATGGTCACCCATCCATTTTGGTGACCACGCTCGATCGTGCTTAACTTTTGGTTTTCGAGAGCCAGTAGCCTACACTGCTCCACTGCGCCACTGACTCTCCAAGATGTTTTGTACCACTCACTCTGCTGAAAAATGTCCCAACGATGATGCCTCTGAAGACACGCGCTGTCTTGGTTTACTGACAATTTTATTAATGAAAGCATACCAACAGACAGTAACAGAATAGTTTCTGGGAGCGTCAAACAATGGTGACAAAATATATAATATGATGAGTAGGCTAACTCTTCATTTTAAAACGAGAGAGAGAGAGAGAGAGAGAGAGAGAGAGAGAGAGAGAGAAGGAGAGAGAGAGAGAGAGAGAGAGAGAGAGAGAGAGAGAGAGAGAGAGAGAGAGAGAGAGAGAGAGAGAGCTCAGAACTTTATTACACAAGGATTAATATTTTAGGCAGTTGCCTATTCTTACAATCTGTCCCTGCTAATCTACATGCCAATAGGCTACACATTCCAATAGGCTACAATAGGCTACAGAGAGAGACAGAGAGAGAGAGAGAGACAGAGACAGAGGGGGGGCCGGGGGGGGGGGGGGGCAGTTGGAAGTAGATGAGAGAAAGGAGTGCCGTGGGGGGGGGGGGGGGGGGTGATAGAGAAGAAGCGTTGTGGTTACGCTTCGGTCGCGACTCGCATTAACAACAATGCGGTTTGTGCCAACGTTTCGTGAACAGCTTTTAAAAAAATTGAAAAATTGTAGAGTTAGTTGCGCTGTCTTCAGTGGAAGTTTCAAAGGGCATGTGAAATGTAAGTGCAAATTAAAGTATACTGTCAGTACAGTCGCTTCTTCCTTTTCTTCTAGAGTGTGCTGTGTTTCGGTGTTAGTGTATGCGTTAGAATGGGGACGTGTAGGCATGCGTGTCAGCGTGCGTGCGTGCGTGTGGGTTTAGGGGGCGGGTGGATCGCGTGAGGATGCCTTACGGTTGATTGGTTTTCACTGAGTCAGTAATTATGCCTCGACTCAGCCTGAGACCAAAGGTGACAGTTTCTGGTCTCTGTCCCGTTAGACTAACAGCCCCAGAGTGAGACAGGCTTTCTGGCCACCGTGTGGCGTGTCTTCATGTTCCGTGCCACTTGCTAATGGAATGTGAAAGACTATTCATAAAGCGCCGTTTACACCTAACGTGAGTCCGAAACGCACAGTACAACAACAACAACGAAGGAATAACGACAAAAACAAAGCAACAACAAAACAACAAAAACCAGGCAATAGGGTCGACACAAAATAAACAGAACCAAGAGTGCAGTGAAATTCTACTAATTGTAAACAAATACACTCTATCGCTTCGTCCAACGTCTTTCTCATCACTTCCAACACACACACACACACACACACACACACACACACACACACACACACACACACACACACACACACACACACACACACACACACACACACACACACACTACAACCACAACAACCACACACAACACACACAACACACACACACACACACACACACACACACACACACACACACACACACACACTAGAGCGTGAATCTTAGGGGACAGTGACTTCACGCTCGATGTGAGAGACTTTCGTGACTTCACGTTCGATGCCACAAGCTGTGAGACTTTCGGGCCAGCGTCTTGTTTGACTTCACACTTGGTACTACATAGTCTGAGGGTTTTCGGCTCTGTCTTTGAGCTTTTCTTCTTTTTCTAAGCAGTTAGAAGAACAGCTTCTTCTGTTTCACCTGCTGTCGGCAGTGTCGCTTTCCTAATTCATGACTTTCTGGTTCGTTTAACTTCATTTTCCCCCCAGTAAAACGACATAAAACAGCTTGTGACATTGGTTGTGTGTGACATAACCGTTTACTTGTGATTAGACGAACTGCGCTTCGCCTTAAGATGACCTTCACGGACTGACTTAAGTGTCAAATACCAGGACTCAACCTTGTAGGGTTAAAAGACAAATTAAGGCCATTCTGATGGAGAGGTGGGTGTGGTTTTTCTTCCAGTGTCACAACTTTGTGTCAACACTCACCAGTTCTCAGTCAGAACTGACTTCACTCTTGGTGCCACAAGCTGTGAGACTTTCGGGCCAGCATCCCCTGGGATGTTTGGAACTGGAAGCCTTCTTCCTTTTCCAAGGTCGGACCTGTTTGTGTTTTTTGTTTAACCCATCGATTCGTATGCCAATGCTCAGCTTTTTTGCGAAGTTCAAAACCGAACCGACTAGCGTCTATAGTTTGTTTTTCGGTCTGCAGGGCAAAACCGTTGCTTTGCTACCAATAGAAAGATCTAAGCATACAGCAGGTTCAAGTAACGAAGAATGGAAGACAGGATGCAAGCGGGCCCGAAAACGCAGGAGATGTGTAACTATTTTCATCTGCTGGCTTCATGTGGTTGTTGTGCCAATACTTACACAAAAGAAAAGAAGTTTTTCGTTGTTGCTGTTGAGCACTCTGGTGTGCAACCATCTGTTGGTTCCCTCTTTACCAAGGAGGAGCAGAAAAAGAAGTATCTGATACTTTTGCCACACATGCAGGCCTTGTTCTGACGTCACTGATGCACTGAGACTGCTGGGAACAGCAGGGTATCGCTGACGGTGGATTTTTTGGGATTTTTACAAACGTTGATTTTTACCAAACAGAACGAAAAATCAAGCGAAAACCCGCTGTGTCTCTTCTTCTTCTTCTTCTTCTGGAAATATATATTCCGTTCCTGTCGACAGGGCTCAGGGAGCTTCTCCGCTTCGTTTTCCCTTTAAAGAACAAACCTTTTAAAACAAATATAAAAAATAAGACAAGGCACTGTACACATTTTCGGCAGAACTTACTTCCGTCCAAGCGAGGAACAGTAAGTAACAATAATCAAATAATAATCAATAAATCAAATAAATCTTTATTATCCATCAATATACAAAGCATAAAATTTAAAATTTTCCTTGGACACATGGGCTCAAGACTCAAGAAGCTACATTTAAAATAACAATAAATAAAATAAAACGTAAAAGAAATATATGTATATATCTCACTCTCACATTCTCTCCCCCTCTCGCCCGCCCCGGCTTCTTCCACAGACATACACCCGCAAAACACATGTGTCATGTTCAGAACACGCGTGCATCCGCACGCGCGCGCGCGCACACACACACACACCACACACACACACACACGCACGCACACGCACGCACGCACGCACGCACGCACGCACGCACGCACGCACGCACGCACGCACGCACGCTCGCACGCACACACACACTAACTTGGTTTGTTACTCCCAGTGCGGTTATATTGGGGCGAGCAGCAAAACAGGTAGTTCACTATCTCAACTGGAAAAAAAATGTCCAGTTCAGGTCAGCTCGAGATGGCATTTGTGCGATCGGAAAATCCCATATGCGCTCCACCCCGTCTCTCAGAAGCTTCCCCAACGTTGTCTCTGAAACATTCCCAATGATCGTCTGACTGACGATGGCCCTCTCTTGTCCTTTTAAGGAAGATTGTCCAGCGCTTCCTCTTTCCACGCCTCTCTCCTCCAGGCGATCGATGGAGTGATGCCCTTGGCTTTGTGCACACAGGCAGAGTCTCAAGTATCTCAACAGTTCAGAC
>JABMCL010000238.1:37500-40000 GCA_018857735.1 Alviniconcha marisindica | reverse complement strand
ACGACACTTTCAACACCATAATTACTGTATTGTAGAACAAAAACAAATGAAACATTTTGATGATTGTAGAACAGAAAGAAATAAAACATTCTGATGACACTTTCGACACTATAATTACTGTATTGTAGAACAGAAACAAATGAAACATTTTGACAACACTTTCAACACTATAATTATCGTATTGTAGAACAGAAACAAATGAAACATTTTGACGACACTTTCAACACTATAATTACTGTATTGTAAAACAGAAACAAATGAAACATTTTGACGACACTTTCAGCACCGGCACCATAATTACAGTACTGTAAGACAGAAACAAATGAAACATTTTGACGACACTTTCAACACCATAATTACTGTATTGTAGGACAGAAAGAAATGAAACATTTTGACGACACTTTCAACACCATAATTACTGTACTGTAGGACAGAAAGAAATGAAACATTTTGACGACACTTTCAACACCATAATTACTGTATTGTAGGACAGAAAGAAATGAAACATTTTGACGACACTTTCAACACAATAATTACTGTATTGTAGGACAAAGAAATGAAACATTTTGACGACACTTTCAACACCATAATTACTGTATTGTAGAACAGAAACAAACAAATAAAACATTTTGATGACACTTTCAACACCATAATTACTGTATTGTGGAACAGAAACAAACAAACAAGCAAACAAAGAAATAAAACATTTTGATGACACTTTCAACTCCATAGTTTTTGTATTGTAGAACAGAAACAAACAAACAAACAAACAAATAACTGACATTTTGACGACGCTTTCAACACCATAATTATTGTATTGTAGAACAGAAACAAACAAACAAACAAACAAACAAGCAAACAAAGAAATAAAACATTTTGACGACACTTTCAACACCATAATTACTGTATTGTAGAAGAGAAACAAACAAACAAACAAGCAGACAAATAAAACATTTTGACGACTCTTTCGACACCATAATTACCGTATTGTAGAACAGAAACAACCAAACAAACCAACAAGCAAGCAAACTAAATTATTTTGATGACACTTTCAACATGATGCTTGTCAACTGAACATGCACAAGAAAGCAAGCAAATGTTTTTATCCTGTACTTCCTACCGCTTTTTGAACACGGTGAACCTCATGCTCACCATGTTCAAGATGAACCTTAACTTGACCAGCCAGACAACCAAAGTCAAACAAATCAGTGTCGGTAATATCACATTCTGCACGATGAACTTCAACATTGTTCAAGATAAAGAAACAACAACAAAAACAAAACAACAAAACAAAACAATACGAAGAACATAAACTAAACAAAACAAAAAACTAGAAAGGGAAAAGAAAGGGGGGAAACCCCAGTTTCAACATAATGACACTCAGTCATTATTATTCCACATGAACAAACAAATCAACGAAATTAAAAAAACGAAAAGTCGGAAAGCGGCTAAAAATACACTTTCAACATAATGATACTCAGTCATTATTATCATGTTCCACGTGAACAAAGCGGCAAGCAAACAAACATGTCTTCAATTAATAGCTTGCCCCAGTTGCTGTCAAACTCACGAAGTGGCGAAGCGAGAGTGCAAACCTCCTTACTTTTACAGAGTCCTTTGCTCCGAGGATTAGTAGCCTCCGTGTACATGGGCGCCCCCTGCCCGGCTCCTCCCCTACCAAGGGAGGTAATAAATCACAGCCTCGCACTGGGTGACCTGAGGTCAACGTGCATGCGTACAATGATACTGTGTGTTCGCCATCTGGTGCGGCTTCAGTGTGGGATTCGCTGGCCAATCAATAATCGAAGCATTCTGCAACTGTAAATATTTTTCAGTTCTCTTTCACTTTTTGACTGAACCTAAACTACAATCCTTGTAAAACAGTAAAGTTTCGAGTTCGAGTTCTCTCCCTCTCAGTCTCTCTCTCTCTCGTGGGTGTGCGCGCGTGAGCGCGTGCGTCAGTGAGTGCGTGTGTGTGTGTGTGTGTGTGTGTGTGTGTGCGTGCGTGCGTGCGTGCGTGCGTGCCGGCGCCGGTTCGTGCATGCGTGCGTGCGTGCGTGCGTGCGTGTGTGTGTGTGTGTGTGTGTTGTGTGTGTGTGTGTGTGTGTGTGTGTGTGTGTGTGTGTGTGTGTGTGTGTGTGTGTGTGTGTGTGTGTGTGTGTGTGTGTGTGTTGTGTGTGTGTGTGTGTGTGTGTGTGTGTGTGTGTGTGGTGTGTGTGTGTGTGTGTGTGTGATGTGGTCTTGCTGTTTGGCCTTCTGTGGTTTGAATTGCTTGTAGTCATTGCTGTTTTGAGTTTGTGATGTCAGAAATTTTATTGGATCTACTTAGAGTCATTTCGACAGTTTAGAGGTTCGCGCTTTGCAAATATTCATTTCTATAGGTCTATTATTACACGAATAAGAGTTAGCCTCTCTCTCTCTCTCTCTCTCTCTCTCTCTCTCTCTCTCTCTCTCTCTCTCTCTCTCTCTCTCTCTCTAGTGTCTGTCTCTCGCTCTCTGT
>JABMCL010000238.1:32500-35000 GCA_018857735.1 Alviniconcha marisindica | reverse complement strand
CCTCCTCCTCACCCCCCTTTTCATCTACTCCTTCTCCTTCGTTTTCTCCTCTTTCTCTCCTTTTTTCTTCCTCCTCCTCGCCCACCTTTTCACCTACTCCTTTTCCTTCTTTTTCTCCTCTGTCTCTCCTTTTCTCCTCCTCCTGCTCGCCCCCATTTTCACCTACTCCTTCTCCTTCTTTTTCTCCTCTGTCTCTCCTTTTCTCCTCCTCCTCCTCGCCCACCCTTTTCACCTACTCCTTCTCCTTCTTTTTCTCCTCTTTTATTTCCTTTTCTCTTCCTCTTCTCCTCCTCCTCCTCTTCGTCCCACCGCTTCTTTTTTCTCTCCCCTCCTTCTCCTGCTTGTTCTTCTCATCCCCTTCCTCCTTTCTCTTCTTCTTTTCTTCCTCTTCTCCTCCGTTTTCTCCTTCTCTTCCTCCTTTGCGTCTTCTTCTCCTCCTCCACTTCTTTTGTCTCGTCCTCCTTCTTCTTCTTGTCTTCTTCCTCCTCCTCCTCTTCCTTTTTCGTCTTCGTTTCCTCCTCTTTCTCTCCTTCTTCCTCCTCTTCTCTCCTCTTCTCTCGTTCTCCTTCTTCTTCTTCTTCTCCTCATCATCGTCATCATCCTTCTTGCCTTGATCGTTCTCCTTCTCCTTTTTTGTCTTCGTTTCCTTCTTCTTCTTCTCTCTCTTCTTTTTCTTCTCCTCCTCCTCCCCATTCTTCTTGCCTTGATCCTTCTCCTCCTTTTCGTCTTCTTTTCTTCGTCTTTCTCTCCTTCTCCACCTCTCCTTCTTCTCCTTTTTCTTGTTCTTCTTCTCTTCCTTCTCCTCCTTCTTCTCGTTCTGCTGCTCCTCCTCCTCCTTCTTCTCGTTCTTCTGCTCCTCCTCTTTCTCTTTCTTGTTCTCCTCCTCCTCCTTTTTCTTCTTCTTGTTCTTCTTATCCTCCTTCTTCATGTCTCGATCCTTCTTCTCCTTTTTCGTCATCGTGTCCTTCTCCTTCTCTCCCGCTTCTTTTACGAGGTTATTATCAAGCAACGTTTTAAACACCTTGCTCAAACAGTCTTCGAGAGAATGCCAACGCTCGATTTTGTCGAGACAGAAAAAAGAAAGTGTCGTTGACTATATCACAAGGCACAAATACATGTATACGCTTACTGAAGCCAAGAAACATTTCAGAACATTCATTGATTCTTCTCCTGTCTACCTCTCTCGGCTTCTGACTGTATACACGCCTTCCAGACAACTGCCTTTCGTATTCCTTTTATGAACACCAAACGATTTGGTTAGAGCTTTTTTCTTGACAGGTCCAGCTGAATGGAACTCACTGCCCTGTGAAATACGGCACTCTGATTCTGATCCTGCTTTCAAATCTGCTCTCATGACCCATCTCTTCCAGTCTGCTTACAGTATCTAATTCTGTCCTTTCTTCCCTGCTAATTTGTTGCGATTCCTCTTTGATTACTGGTGTGTGTGTGTGTGTGTGTGTGTGTGTGTGTGTGTGTGTGTGTGTGTGTGTGTGTGTGTGTGTGTGTGTGTGTGTGTGTGTGTGTGTGTGTTTATGTGCGTGCGTGCGTGCATGTGTGTGTGTTTCTGTGCGTGCGTGCATGTGTGTGTGTGTTTCTGTGCGTGCGTGCGTGTGTGTGTGTTCCTGTGCGTGCACATATGTGTGTGTGTGTGTGTGTGTGTGTGTGTGTGTGTGTGTGTGTGTGTGTGTGTGTGTGTGTGTGTGTGTGTGTGTGCGCGCGCGCGCGCGCTCTGTTGTGAACATACATGTGCTTTCAGGTGATGTTCCTACGAATTTTAAGTGTATGGGCGGTACATAATTATTTATTGTTATAATTTACCATGCATCACCAGTTAGTGTCGATTTTTTTTCTCTCCTCGTCTCAGTTAATTTCTGGGTTTTCTAGTACTTCCGTCCAGTTGACCGCTAGCGCGCTTGGCACCAATACTCACGTGACTTTGTACTGACTGTCAACCTGCGAGAGAGAGATAAATAGTTATTGTGATGTACTGTTTTTGAACATGCATACATGTAGTTTGTGAAGCTCATCATGCTCATGGTAAATAATGCACTGTAAAATCTTTATTATTGACTATAAAGAAAAAGTCGAAGCAACTATAACAATATTAATAATGTACATTTATCGTGCGCTCATCAACGCCCTGAGCGCTCACATGATACATTGTAACCTAAATACAATATTCTATATACACGTTGAGCACAGTCCATATAAGAAAGAAGAAGTGTAATACGCTTCATATTCTCATCAAATAACTTGAAGTCATATAATGGTTTCAGAAAGCCGATAATGATTAGTCACATGACTGACACTGTGGACGATCACATTTGTCAATATCTTTGAATTTTAGCTGTTTGTCTGTATACTTGGCAAAGAGCCTGCTTTGGTAACAGCAAGCTAATACTTGCAACTGTTCAGCCGAACTACACGCTGAACTAATCCACGGTAGCATCAGCTGAATGACTCCTCAACCTAAATTATTTCACTCGTACGTAATACTGAC
>JABMCL010000238.1:15000-27500 GCA_018857735.1 Alviniconcha marisindica | reverse complement strand
GCTGAAGTCAGTGTCTGTCAACTAGGCAGCCGAGTTAGAAGCGTCTGTCACTGAGTCTGTCTGTCTGTCTGTCGGTCGGTCGGTCTGTCGGTCAGTCAGTGTGCCCCGTTTCTCTAGCCTACTACTACAGTGGCGTGTTCAGCCGCCAGTTGGGCGTGAAGCACGCGCCCTGTTCGTCAGTGTGTTCTTACGGTGGATGGTTCGAATCTTCGACGACGGATTTTTCCTACTCCACTGGTGCTGGGAGCCTACAGCAGGCAGCCCCCACCAGCAACAGCGGCAACAACAACAACAGCGACAACAACATCGCTATGGTGGCCAACTACCATCCGCGCCAGACGGAGAGTACGTTGAATGGATTGTACATCCCCAGCATAACAGGTAAGACAGTTTTCCACTTTGGCTCCGTCATTAAATGAAACCGCCCGTGACCAGACCGTGCCGTTTTCTGTAGCGTGCTTCAGTGCTTCTGTCTGTGACGTCTTCTTAGTCTTGGTTTAAACAAAAGTCTTCTCTTCACTTTGTCTGAGTCAGTCTCGGCATTTTTCTGTTTTTTTTTCTAGTTGTTTCTTTGTTTCTTTGTTTGTTTAATTTTGGGGTTAAATTTTACTCTCTCTCTCTCTCTCTCTCTCTCTCTCTCTCTCTCTCTCTCTCTCTCTCTCTCTCTCTGTTATTCGGAACGACTCCCCCCACCAATGATACCCCGACAGTGATACACACACACACACACACAGGAACACACACACACACACACACACACACACACACACACACACACACACACACACACACACACACACACACACACACACACACACACACACACACACACACACACTGACACACACAAATGGCGAGACTGACACGAGCAGCTTGTTTATTTATGCTCCTGATTGTCTGGGACTGACCGCCGTGCAAGAAATACATACGAGTCACTGAGAGTACTTTGTTATGCCTTCTCGGGTAGTTAGCTAGCACGTCAGTGAGAGAGAAGTTTGAGCAGATCAACTTAATAATAATTATTAAGCCGGCAATGAAGAAGAAAAATTAATGTATGTTTTTCTTTTTACTACGGTCTTTTAATATATATATATATGATACGACCGACATGACTTCATCTTGACTCGAGATGACCTCGTACGGTTTAGTCGCAGGACGTAGCAGTTACTGTTAACTAACACACCATTTGACTAAGTAACCTGTGGATTTGCACTTGCGACTTGCCGTGCGGCCGGCGTCGGTTGTTTGTTTGTGTGGTCAATGCGTGTCATGGTGTATGTATGTGTGTCAGTGTTTTGTGAGTGCATGCGTGCGTGTGTGTGTCCGTCATGTGTGTGTGTGTGTGTATGTGTGTGTGTGTGTGTGTGTGTGTGTGTGTGTGTGTGTGTGTGTGTGTGTGTGTGTGTGTGTGTCTGTCTGTCTGTCTGTCTGTCTGTCTGTGGGGGTGTGTGTGTGTGTGTGTGTGTGTGTGTGTGTGTGTGTGTGTGTGTGTGTGTGTGTGTGTGTAATAGTTTTCAGTCCCGCAGTGCTATACAATTGCAATAATGAGATCTCTGAGTTATGAGACCTACGACTGAAGTAAAAACCTCGCTCACTGACAATAAAACAAAAACAAAACAAAAAACAAAAACAAAAAACAGACGAAGAAAAAGAAAACAAGAAAACCGGCAAAAAGAGCTGAGAAGTGACAAAGCGCGTCCTGGGACTGTTGTTACAGTCACACGCGAAACCTGCCTCAATCTGCCGCTGTTCGAAGCGATGGCTTGTTTCTGTCAAAACGTGTGTGTCAGCTACTGGTTGTGTTTAGTCAGTTTCCAGCCAGGTGAAATTACAACTGACTGAGTGGTCCGCTCATCGCCCGGTCCGCCCGTGCCGTATCAGTGTACAACCGCCCGGTCCGGTCCGGCCGAGCCCAACACTGAACCGCCCGGTACGGCTGAGTGTGTGGAAGAATGGTGAATAGGGGAGATGGGGTCAGGTCGAAGTGGAGTGATTTTTTAAAGTATTTGTCCAGGCGTGTGGCCCGTTAGAAAAGGGTGTGTGTGAATCCCTGATCTGTACCAGTGAACGGTAGAAAACTTTCTAAACAGCGTACGAGAGAGAGAGAGAGAGAGAGAGAGAGAGAGAGAGAGAGAGAGAGAGAGAGAGAGAGACTTTTTTCTATCATGGCCTGTGGCTCGTTATAAAGGGGTTGTGAATCCGTGACTAGTACTGTAATTAACGATAACTAAACATGGGGTGCTAAATAAATATCCATGCATTCGAACAAACACAAATTTCTATTAAACTTGAGAGAGAGAGAGAGAGAGAGAGAGAGAGAGAGAGAGAGAGAGAGAGAGAGAGAGAGAGAGAGAGAGTATAATTATATTAATATTTTCTGTCGCCTCCCATATCCGCTCCGCCCCTAACTCGAAGTTTTGATACTCAAGAATAGTAGAATTAAACAGATCTTCACACATGGTGTGGCAGGACAAAATAACGACCTAGGGACAGACAGAGAGAGACACACAAAGAGAGAGGGGTGGGGGTACCCTTTAACGATATGCATCTATGATTACGTTATAGAATTGTGAAGTGAACGGCCACGTTGCCTATTTGTGAACATGATGTATTATGAAGCCGGCCACGTCACAGCTGCCGTGTGTATACTTCCAACCAGTTTCGAATTAACTTGGATTTGTGCGGGTTAAAATGCTCTATTTGTTAGTGTGTGTGTTTTTTTGGGTGTTTTTTCTCTCTCTTTTTTTCTTTCTTCTTCTTTTCAGATCTTTCTTCTTCTTTTTTTGTTTTTTTGTTTGTTGCTTTTCTGCTTTCTCGGTTCCTGTCATTCTATCGTTTCTGTCTTTCTGTCTTTCTTTCATCGCCCTGATATAACCGCAATGGTTGACTGGGCGTAAAACACCAAGTTACGTCTTAGTCTTTCCTTAATAAAATACTCTCTGTAACGTTGTACAGTTGATGACGTCAACGTCCAATCATTAACTTCTGCTCTTGTGTGTGTGTGTGTGTGTGTGTGTGTGTGTGTGTGTGTGTGTGTGTGTGTGTATTCGATCAGTTGAATCTCAGTTTAGTTTCCCAAGAGATGATGTATTTGCTGTTAATGCGATGCGCTCACATTCACCAGCAAATCTGACAGGGAAAGCCTACACTTCAGAAGAACACAATATCCTTTTTTCTCGTCTTCTTCTTCAAAGAAGAAAAGAGCAAAACGGTTGAAGTTTCAATTTTAGAAAGTGGTCACACTGTTTTCTTTCTTCCTTTCCTTCCCTTTTTTTTCTTTTTTTCTTTTCTTTTTTTCTTCTTTTCTTTTTCTTTCTTCTCCCAAGTGAGGGGGGGTCTTATTTATTTAGGCCAACCTATCTGTGCGTCTGTCCGCATCCGTGTTTCCATCCATTCTTTCCTTTCCATCCATTCCTTCTTTTCCGTCCATTCTTTCTTTTCCTTCTTCTTTTCGCCGTCTTCATTATTTCTTCAAGTGTCCAGTATAATTATTTTCTCTCGCATTCTTTCCTTTTTGTCTTTCTTTCTTTTCTGTCTTGTGTGTTTTCTGGTTTATTCTTTTATTATTGTGTTTAAATGATGAACATGTCCCGCTGATTAATTTTGACGAATTCTTTAGTGTGTGTGTGTGTGCGTGCGTGCGTGCGTGCGTGCGTGCGTGCGTGCGTGCGTGCGTGCGTGCGTGCGTGCGTGTGTGTGTGTGTGTGTGTGTGTGTGTGTATATACGCACGCACGCACACACACACACACACACACACACACACACACACACACACACACACACACACACACACAATCTTTAATCAATTTTTAATCATTGATGCAGACATCTGAAGCGCATAGAAATATTGAGGATTTGCGCTGAAAAAATAACCTTTATTCGCTATGTATATAATACAGAGATCATAATCTCGCAATACCCATCTCTCTCTCTCTCTCTCTCTCTCTCTCTCTCTCTCTCTCTCTCTCTCTCAATGCGCATCATTGTGGAATACCATCCCAAATCAAAACACTTACCAGCTTCAAAACACAACTTTATAAATGGATCAGAAGCAGATTGTTATAAATAACCACACACACAACAACAACAACAAAATCAAATAATTTCATGGTTTCTAATATATATATATGTATACATATACATGCATGTATAGTCTCCCAGTGATTTGATTTATTACTCTTTTGTATTTTTCATAATTATCCATTGGCATTGATTTTCCCACTATGATCATATATATATTATATAAGTGTTTGTAACTGTTTCAAAGGACAGGTTGAACGACAGGCATTCGTGCCTAAACCTCTATCCTTGTCTAATAAAGTTCAATCAATCAATCAATCTCTCTCTCTCTCTCTCTCTCTCTCTCTCTCTCTCTCTCTCTCTCTCTCTCTCTCTCTCTCTCTCTCTCTCTCTCTCATAAAGGTCATATTTTTCAGCCCAAATCTTACAAATTTCCAAGCACTTACATGATTTGTGTTTTGAGTTATTTCTGCACTCCTTCGTTATGATTTACGCCGTTCACTTATTTTGCTTCGTCTGTGTCAGTTAGCTCCTCTCAAGTGTCATCTGTTGATTATTCATTGTTTCTTTTTATTAGTACGATGCTGTGTGCTCGCTAGTGCTCGCTGTGTAACTTTTGCATGGGCTATTTTCAGATAATTTTGAATTCGGTTGTCAGTTTTTCATAGCTGTCCTTGCTTTTCCACATCGCCCTTTATATTGTGAGGCGCCTAGAGCTTTCAATGATTTGCGCTGGAGAAAAAACTTTATTATTATTTTATTTTTTATTTTTATTTATATGTTTTATATCATCACCATCATCATCATCATCATCATCATCATCATCATCATCATTAAATGAAATTGAAGGAACTTGAAAGGCAGAAATTTATAATAGAAATGCAAAAATATGCTGGCAGCAGGCGAAGCATGCAAGGCTATAATAGTCTGCAGACCAGACCTACGCCAAGGCTTACAAGAGAGAACATTTGATAGATCTGAATTCTCAGCCCACAGAGGGTGTGTATGTGTGTTTGTGTGTGTGTGTGTGGGGGGGGCTTCATTTCTGCGTCCGTGGTACCCCAGCGCAGTGCAAGCAGCTGCGGGTGTCTTGTCTTGTGGCTTGCGTGACGGCTAGACAACAAAGGAACACAGTTACTTACACATCAGCACGGCGTGCACGTCTTCGGATGGAAGACAGAAAAGCCACGAGCAGCGTAGTCCAATCACACAAAAGCGGTTCAGCAGAATCTTCAGGGGCAGGGGGGACTGGGCGAGGAGGGGGGGGGGGGGGGCGGGGGGGGGGGAGCTGTGGCGGCGGGGAGGGGCTGTTTTAACTTTCTTGTCGCCTCTTCTTTTTTTCTTCTTTTTTTAAACAGACAGGATTTCAGTTGAGACACAAGTGAAATTGTACTAGTTGTAATTCAAAATTCAAGTTCTGTGTGTGTAAGTGCGTGCGTGCGTGTGTGTGTGTGTGTGTGTGTGTGTGTGTGTGTGTGTGTGTGTGTGTGTGTGTGTGTGTGTGTGTGTGTGTGTGCATGTGTGTGTGTGTGTGTGTGTGTGTGTGTGTGTGTGTGTGTGTGTGTGTGTGTATTTTAACAACAGACATGATTTCATTGGAGACTTCAAAACAGAAATAACAATCGTTTAAATGCCTTTTTTTTTTTAACAGAGAGAATTTCAGTTGAGACTTCGCAATAAAAAATAATGCACTGGCTGCGTGACTTTCAATTGACTGTCTCCCGCTCCCCACCACCCACTTTTTTTCTTTTTCTTTAACAGATAAGATTTCGTCTGAGAATGGAAAGCAGAAAAAATGGTTATGTTTCAACTGACATTTTTCCTTTTAAACAAACAGGATTTCAGTTGAGACTCGAAAAGTTGAAATAACAGTTGTGTTTCAGTTGACACCCCAACTTTTTTTTTGTTTTTTTTTGTTTTTTAACAAGATTTCTTGCACTCGGTTTAAACAAAAATTTATTCATTCATCGTAATCATAAGTTCATCAAATAAGTACAGGAAACACAAAAGCAGTATGTTTATTTGAGTGTTACCTATGGACAAAATGATAATTACACAGACATTTACGATGGCAAGATCGCAAATTGTTGTCAAAAAGTCAGAGGCAACAAAACAAAACAAAGACCAAAACAACAACAAATCAAAAAAGACAAACAAAACAAAACAAACAAACAAAGAAAACAAAACAACAACAAACAAACAAAGAAAACAAAACAACAACAAAAAGGGAGGAAGGGGGCTGGGGGTAAAAAAGCAAATAACTAATCGAATGTTATCATAATTATTGATCTGAGCGAGACAGAGAGAGAGAGAGGGAGAGGGTTAAAGCATGTACTTCTTCGCTTGTATCATAAACGCAATAATTTAACCAGACTTTTACAGATTTACAAGCGGTCGGTTTGATGCAAAAAAAATCGTGGACTATAGCAAAACAAATCTTACTAGTTTCGAAATGTAGCTGGTCGTTTCCAAATAGAAGTGTATTGCTATTTCTTTCGTTCTCGTCTAGTTCTTGCACTTGAGATTTAAAAGCAGAACTAATAGTTGTGTATCAACTTACTTTTTAACTTAACACACACACACACACACACACACACACACACACACACACACACACACACACACACACACACACACACAGATGTGTGGGGGTGGTGGGGGAGGGGAGGATGGGGGGAGGGGGGATGGATTAAGCCACTGAGGAAAACAGGAAGTGAGAAATTAGGCAGAATTCCCGGCAGTGGGCGAAGCATGTGAATCAGTTTTCTGACCTACTTCAGGCTCTAGCCGTTGCTATGTCCTTACGGCGTCATAGGACGTCCATGGCGAAGTGCTTTTTATCTGCCACAAAGACGTCATAGGATGTCTATGGCAAAGTGTTTCCCATCTGCCGCAAAAACGTCAAAGGACGTCTATGGCAAAGTGTTTTTCATCTGCCAAAAGTACGTCATAGGACGTCTGTGGCAAAGTGTTTTTCATCTGCCACGATGACGTCATAGGACGTCTATGGCAAAGTGTTTTTCATCTACCACGATGACGACATAGGACGTCTATGGCAAAGTGTTTCCCATCTGCCACACATACGTCATAGGACGTCCTGTTCTAATTCTGACTGTTCAGACACGCTGAGGTGAAGCCAGGTTCTAGAAAATGAACGTTTCTGTTTGGGGGTAACCTGTCTGTGAGACTCTTTTTGGAAGGGGTTGCATCAGCAGCACTGATTCTTGGGCAGTGAAAGGGTTAAGGAAGCCCTGGGCCTTTGGTAGCTCTGGGCTATCAGCTGGGGGGACATGAATTTCTGCGTCCACAGTAGCCCAGCAGGGAGAGACCTGAGGGTACGGGAGGGGTGTGGGTGCTGTAACAGCAGATGGATAAGATGGAGGAAGAGAACCATTGAAGCAGCTGAAACCGAGAATTGCGACTGTGTTCTACTCTCAAATCGACAGCGGGGTAGCCAGACTTTTGAAGTGGTGCAACATTCTCTTTGTTGTATCAAGGTCTGTCTTTCTTTCTTCTTCTTCTTCTTCATTCCTCCTCCCCCCCCCCCCCCCCCACACCACACACACACACCTTTTTTTGTTTTCCTTTCTTGTTTTTGTTTTGTTTTTAATTTCATTCTAGTATATTATATTCTGGAAACAGATATCACTGCGCTATTCTGTTGTTTTTTTGTTGCTGTGTTGGTCGGTGGGATTTTTGTTTGTTGTTTTGTTTTGTTTGTTTGTTGTTGTTGTTGTTGTTTTGGGGGGTGAAATTTTTATTTTCAAAATTAAAGTGCTATTTCGCTTTGTAAGAAATCTTCGTAAAATACAAATAAGAACTTAATATAACGCCACATCAGTTAATTACTTGCTTGTTGTTTTGTGTGTGTGTGTGTGTGTGTGTGTGTGTGTGTGTGTGTGTGTGTGTGTGTGTGTGTGTGTGTGTGTGTGTGTGTGTGTGTGTGTGTGTGTGTGTGTGTGTGTGTGTGTGTGTTTTTCTATACTTGGTTTAAACAAAACATTTATTCGAGACGAAATAAAGATACAAAAAAAATCATTATGTGCTCATCAACAAGCTACAGCTTATAGGCGATGAGCTCATACAGTTGGAAAAAAACACAATGTTTGGCAGACGAACAATTTCACTTCGCTATCAATAAATGAGACGTAACAAAAAAATAACAGCAATAAAAAAAAAACAAGAGGAAACAAAAAAAACAAACAAACAAAAATAACAAAAACACAAAAATACGAAGAGTCACTAGAAAACAGTCAAAAAATTGTAGTTGAAAAAACTAAACAAGGGTTAGGTAGACAGATAGATTGGCTGGTGGCCTAAATAAATGCTAGCGAGAAATGGAGTATGGAGACAGAGGGGGGTGGGGAGACGGAAAGGGAAAGATGGTTTGAGGTCATTTTTCTACAGTAGCATAATTATTAATTGTTGACAAAGTTCAGAGGTATGAGCAGGCAGTCGGTCTTTTGTATAATTAAAACATATAATCACATATACAGAAAGAGTTAATACTTTGATTTTTAACATCCCTTAGCTGTACTATGTTAACAGGACAAATCACGTGCACAAAAAGTCAGTATATACGGTAAAAAACAAACAAAGAAACAAAAAACTAAAAAAAATCATATTACAGGTCAGCTACAGTTCTGATTTTAAAGTCGTTTAGATAGCTTAATGAATTCATCGACAGTTAGGAATATGTGTTTGTTTTCTGGAAGTCGCAGGTCTAAGCTACCGTACAGTAGTGTTCTAATATTGGTTTGGTTGCTAGGGAGGGTAAGTATTGTTCTTGCACGGATGTTAAGGTAGTTTAGGACCATGAAGGAGGTAATGCTCGGCCGTTTCTCTAGAATAACCACAAGAACATTTTGGGTCGGTGCTTAAATGGCGGTTGACTAGGTCATTGTTAAGGTTACTCATTTTCTAGGCGAAGGCGACAGTGAATGACTTGTGCATTTCTTTCTCCAAAGTAGTAATAGGCTGGAACTTTACTGTCGGACAAGGACAATAATCGTTTAAAAACACCTAAAGATGTACTTTGTTGAACACTGATGGGGAGAGAATTCCACTCTGCTGTGGTAGATGGAATGAAGGAGTTTCGATAAAGTTCAGTTTTGCGTGTAGTCACGTCTCTTTCTAATGGTCTGCGTCTGTGGTACGGATTAATGTGGGCGACTAAAGGGGGCAAGAGGTCACTTATATATTGGGGACAGAGACCTAGTATCATTTTGTGGAACATCAAGAGTTTATGCCGTTTCCTTCTTTCCTTTAATGTGCAGAATCCGGATTCTTTGTAAAGTTTCTGGTGGCTAGTTCCGCGTATACCTCCTATAATGATTCTTATGGCTTCTAGGTGCAGGTTTTCTAGCATTTTTGATTGAGTGTCGGTGCAGTTATCCCAGACAATATCAGCATAATCAAAAAGTGGGAGGATGAACGATCTGTACATAGTTTCTAACGCTTTTCTGCTTATTTTGTACTTATAAGACCGAAGACAAGAAATTAACATACTTGTTTTGTTTATAACAGACCTAATGTGTTCATCGCATCTGCAGTTGTTTTGTAAGATTATTCCTAAGTATTTGTGAGATGGTGTTTCTTTTAGAGTTGTGCTGCCAAAAGTGAGTTGTTGATTTTGATTCTGACCTCTAGTAAAGTTTAATTGTTCAGTTTTTTTCTTCGTTAAATCTAACTTTCCATTTTTGGGCCCATTCATTAATTTGTTCTAAGTCATGGTTCAGTATTTCAGCACGCGAGTCGGGGTTGTTTAGTGCCAAGGACAAACTAGTGTCGTCTGCAAATAACTTTATCACAGACTCAATATTGTTAACAATGTCATTAATATAAATCAAGATCCTGCTGAAATACTCTTAAAATCGGACTTCTCCCCTTTAATTACAGTAGCCTGCATGCGACATGATAAATAGTCCCGAAACCACTTAAGCAATTTTCCTCTGATGCCGACGGCTTCCAGTTTTGATAGCAGGCCTGTGTGCCACACACGGTCGAATGCTTTGGATATGTCAAGATAAACCGCTTGCGTAGTTATTCCTTTATCAAAAGATGAACATAAATCATTGTAGATGCAAAGTAATTGGTTTACTGTGGAATCTCCAGGAATAAATCCTGATTGTGATTGTGTAATAATATTATTATTATTATTATTACACTTCGACCTAACATATTCATAAAATCTGGAAATTAGAGAGAGAGAGAGAGAGAGAGAGAGAGAGAGAGAGAGAGAGAGAGACAGACAGACAGACAGACAGACAGACAGACAGACAGACAGACAGACAGACAGACTGACATGAGACAGTAAAGTGCAACAAACAAACAAAAAAACTCGTTCATCTCTTGATTTCATTGTATGCTGTACATAATAAATGCAAGTGACTGAAATTGTCCGTATCCCCGGGTTTGCCACAACAAGAGGTTAACACAGGCCAGGCAGCCCATGTTGACGTTATATTTCAATGGGAGCGTGTGAGCGAAACAAGGATCATGTAAATTATTTGTTCCTGATTACAAATACTGAATTCCTGATGCAGTGTATTGTATCCGGCAAAACGCCTGTGCGATAGACATTTCGGAGACTGAAGGGCACGAAGACGTTGATTATGTCCTTATCGCGAGCCACACGCTGAGGACTTCTGTCCTTTTACCGTGCCACATTCCCGGTTAGCTCTGTCATTTTACCGTGCCACATTCCTGGTCAGTCCTGTCCTTTTACCGTGCCACATTCCCGGTCAGTCCTGTCCTTTTACCGTGCCTCATTCCCGGTTAGCTCTGTCATTTTACCGTGCCACATTCCTGGTCAGTCCTGTCATTTTACCTTGCCACATTCCTGGTCAGTCCTGTCATTTTACCTTGCCACATTCCTGGTCAGTCCTGTCATTTTACCTTGCCACATTCCTGGTCAGTCCTGTCATTTTACCGTGCCACATTCCTGGGCAGTCCAGTCATTTTACCGTGCCACATTCCTGGTCAGTCCTGTCATTTTACCGTGCCACATTCCTTGTCAGTCCTGTCATTTTACCGAGCCACATTCCTGATCAGTCCTGTCATTTTACCGTGCCACATTCCTGGTCAGTCATGTCATTTTACAGTGCCACATTCCTGGTCAGTCCTGTCATTTTACCGTGCCACATTCCCTGTTAGCTCTGTCATTTTACCGTGCCACATTCCCGGTTAGTTCTGTTATTTTACCGTGCCACATTCCTGGTCAGTCCTGTCCTTGTTCCTTTCCACGTTCTTGGTCAGTCCTGTCCATGTCTCTTGCCACATTCCTGGCGAGTGTTGTCCTTGTTCCGTGCCATATTCCTGGTGAGTTTAGTCGTTTTTCCTTTGCCACATTCCTGGTCAGTCCTATCCTTGTTCCGTGCCACATTCCTGGTCAGTCCTGTCCTTGTTCCGTGCCACATTCCTGGTGAGTGCTGTCCTTGTTCCGTGGCACATTCCTGGTGAGTGCTGTCCTTGGTCCGTGCCACATTCCTGGTGAGTTTAGTCGTTTTTCATTTGCCACATTCCCGATGAGTTCTGTCCATTACAGTTTTACATTTGCCATATTCCGACAAGGTCTCGTGGCTATTTTCACGATCCACGTTCCAGCAAGTTAGGTCCTTTTTACACGCCACATTCTGGTGAGTTCTGTCTTTTACGTGACACATTGTTTGATGAGTTCCGTGACGTCCTTTTCATCTGCCATATTCCCGGGAGTTCTCTCCTCGCGTGTCAGACTCGATCGAGTTTTGTTTTCTGCACACAGCTAGGTTCTACCACAGCTCACGCTCAGTGATATAGATACAGGTGGATATGATGATGATGATGATGATGATATATATCACCTGTAATAACGGAGTACATCTCTCCACATTCCACCTGTAATAACGGAGTCACCCAGCAATTTGTAAAGGCGGCGTACATCTCTCACTCAATGATAATAGTGGTATATAAATACAGCGTCATATGCACCTGTAATAACTGAGTCACTCCGCAATTTGTACGGACTACTACAGCTCTCGCTCAATGATAATAGTGATATATAAATACAGCATCATATGCACCTGTAATAACTGAGTCACTCCGCAATTTGTAGGGTCGGCGTACACCTCGCACTCAGTGCTAATATATCACTACTGCCCGGGGAGTCGAGTGGGTGTCGACTCCTGTCAATTTGAACAGATTTGTAAGCGGCCTCATTGTGGCCATTGTTGCGGCTCCTTTGTCAAGGTTTCCGTGTTTGCCGAGCTGTCTGCTGGTGCACAGAAAAGCCAGGGGCAAAGGTGACGGAGTAAGCCAAACGTAAATAGATCAGGATTCCGTGTCATTTGATCAGATGCCGAGGAGGTGTGGTTCAGTGATGCGAACCAAATAGACCTGTTGCTTCTTTTTGGCCCTTAAAAGCCGTGGCGCTGTTCTAATGGGGAGAAAGGTCTTATACTTTGCCTTGCAAATTTATATAAGACTTGGCAAACTATCCAAG
>JABMCL010000238.1:10000-12500 GCA_018857735.1 Alviniconcha marisindica | reverse complement strand
CACCAGCTGAAAGTTAGGTAATCGGCTTTCATTCCTATTATCCTTTGTTGGTGTATTTATTATATGCTTTTGTTGCGTCACAATTGTGCTTTCACTGAACGTGTGTGCAAGTTTTGCACTGTCCGGTTAAATGAGCGTTCTTTTTAACTTCTGTGTGTATTGATCTTATTTGTGTCCATTTTATTCACTATTTGTGTCCATTTTATTCACCATTTGTGTCCATTTTATTCACCATTTGTGTCCATTTTTATTCACCATTTGTGTCAATTTTATTCACTATTTGTCTCAGTTTTATTCACAATTGAAGTGCTCCTTCTGTAGTTATTTCCGCTTTGTTATTTTTTCTTTTCTGATGTCTTGAACAATTGATGTGCGATTTTTTAAAATTATCTTATATTCATATTATGGATCAAATTACTCTGTTCAATTTTTTTAATAATTATTATTCGTTCATTCGGTTTATTGTTTTGTTGTTGTTTTTTGTTCCATCTTTTTGTTTATTTATGTATATTTATCTTCATTTATTATTATTAATATTATTACTATTGTTATTGTTATTATTATCATTATTATTATTGCTATTATTATTACGCTCTATTATTTATTAGTATTATTCGTGGATTTGTTTGTGGTTTTGCCACACTCCTGGAGACATTTTTGAAAACCTTTTAACAAATTACAGTAAATACTTTGATCTATAGATATTTATTTTTGGTTATCATTGATGTTTCTCGTTTTTTTTCTTTTTTCTTTCTTTCTTTCTTTCTTTCTTTCTTTCTTTCTTTCTTTCTTTCTTTCTTTCTTCTCTCTTTTCTCTTCTTTTCTTAGCAACAAACAAGCGATTTTTTTTTAAAGCGAATACCTTTCTGTAGTAACTTAATGTTGTAGGATAAAACTCTGGGCATTTATTTGTCCGTTTATTTGTGGTGGTGGGAGGGGGGCAAGGGCGGGTTGTGGGGGGCCGGAAGGTATGGGGGTGTACCTGTTGCTACTCTGGCATCGACTGTCTATAGCGTGCAGTGCCCAGAGAAATAAAATAAAAAAGATCTTTAAAAACAAACTGACAAAAAAACGAAAAAACAAACAAACTAACCGGGAAAAAAACGAAAAACGAAAAACAAAAACAAAAACAAACTAACTAACCGAAAAAACAAACAAACTAACCGAAAAAGCAAACAAACAAAAAACAAAACAAGCTAACCGAAAAGCAAACAAACAAACAAACTAACCGAAAAAGTAAACAATTAAAATCAAACCAAAAAACTAACCGAAAAACCATACAAACAAAACAAACAAAAAAACTAACCGAAAAAGCAAAAAATAAAATAAAATAAAATAACCGGAAAAACAAATGAAACGGACAGTTATTGGAAACCCTAACTGAGCACTGCTTCCGTCGGTCCGAAGAAACGGATTGTCCCGAGTCATTGATGTGGCAAAACAAGCGAGGGGTAGGCATAATTTATATGATATCGTCACGGATGAGTGCTCTGGCCACCAAGTGCCGCATCCGCCAGCGGAGGAAGTAGAGCATGAAGGTCACCGGGTGGAAACTATTTGACGTCGCTCTTCTCTGTGCTCTGTAGTACTACTATAGCTCACGTTTGGTTATTTCAGTTTAATGTTCTCCCCTATGGAATGTTCCCCTCCTTCTCTCTCTCTCTCTCCCCCCCCCCCCCCCCCACCCCCTCCCCCTCGCCGCCTCCCTTATCCCCAACCCTCCACCCCACCACCACCCCACCACCGTCCGACGTCCCGCTCTGTTGTAATCGCGACATCAGTTCTGATACTGACCGTGACGCAAGTCAGTAAATATGGTGCTTAACGTCCACAGAAACCATAAGGCTTATTAGGGACGGGGAGAGGGGGGGAGGAGGGGGGGGGGGGGGGAGAGGAAGAATATATATACCTATCGCTATGCCGACTGTCACCAGGGTTCCAGGCGAGATCAAAAGATCAAGAGATCTTAGAGGAGGGAGGTGGAGCTGGACCCTCAACTTAGCCCAGAAGAGATCATGAGTAGGGAGGTGGAGCTGGACTAAGAAAGCTGGACTTCCTTTGCTTGAGTTGTCCAAGTTGTTCGTCAACAGCAGTGCAACGGACATTGTCTTTGTGACTCTGGCCAAGCACAGCAGTTGAAACAGCAATTGCCAGTGCACAAGTCGCTGGGCAATGGCGAGGGGACACCGCCTTAACACTTCCATTGTTCTGGCGGCGGTCCACGGTCTCTCCTGTCTTTTTCGGGCGGTTTCCGTGGTCGAGCCTTCACTCTGTCGTCCCTTTCCCACTCTGTCCCCGTCCCTAATAGGCCATCTCGCCTCCGTGGACGTAAAGCACCAAGAAAGAATGACTGTCACCACCAGAATGACTCCTGCATTAAGATGGGCCGCGATGAGAGCCTTTTAATGTTTCATTAATTGTGAGGGATAAAGTCACAAGACAGTGTCCACAAACCACAGCTTTTG
Organism: Alviniconcha marisindica; assembly: GCA_018857735.1. Lineage (NCBI taxonomy): Eukaryota > Metazoa > Mollusca > Gastropoda > Provannidae > Alviniconcha > Alviniconcha marisindica. The sequence continues at coordinate 10,035 of JABMCL010000238.1, read as the reverse complement.
AATAGAAAGGAGAGCCGAAGCGGAATCGTTCGTGA
>JABMCL010000238.1:0-5000 GCA_018857735.1 Alviniconcha marisindica | reverse complement strand
ACAAAATACCCCCCCCCCCCCCCCCCCCAAACAACAAAAACAACGCCCCGGCCCCGGCGCGCACACAAAACCACCCCAACACACACACACACACAACACACCACAACACACACTCACACACCACCCCAAAACACGCACAACACACACACCCCACACACACGCCCACGCACACGCACACAAACACACAAACACACAAAAACACACGTCACACCAGTCGTCTCACCCTTTATAACATACAATATAATGTCAGTGTACAGTTGCATATATATTTGATATATACTGGGTGAGCCCCAGTGTTCACTTGGGGGACACTACAACAACAACAAAACAACAACAGTTTCCGCTTATTTTGGGGCCGGGTTAAAAAGTTACGAAATTGGGTTTAAGTGTGTGTGGGGTGTGTGGGGTGTGTTTGTGTGTGTGTTTTGTGTGTGTGTTTGTGTGTGTGTGGGGTTGTGTGTGTGGGGTTGTGTGTGTGTATGTGTTTTTGTGTTGTGTGTTGTGTGTGTGTGTGTGTGTGTGCGTGGGGTGCTGTGTGGGTGGGTCCGTGCGTGGGGGCCCGGCGTGCGTGGGGGTGCGGGCGGCTATGTATGCACGGGTGTACGCTACAGTATATATATATAATTATATAAAAATATATATATATATTTTAATAAAATAAATATAATATATATAATATATAGATATATTATGAGAAGGTGCAGTTAGCAAACACAGAATGTGAAACCAGCTGTCGACCAGACAGTCTAGTATTTCCCCAAGGTCCCCCTCTCCTTTGCCGCTGGTGTATACTGCAAGTTGTGTCATTCCGACACTTCTCAGTGTTACTGATTTGTTTCTAGAGCATTCAAGTAGCGACACAATAGCAGTGTTTTGTTTTTGTTTTTGCGCATTACTCAACACGGGCACCGGTCATAATTATTCGTGATCTTTGGATTCTGATGCTCACATCTAGCTATCTGTCGGCCAGGCCTGAGCTTGTAGGAGAGAGAAAAAGAAGCTTCGAGAATTATGGTTCACTGTTCTTTCTTTCTTTCTTTCTTTTTTTTCCTTTCGGTGTTTTTGTGTTGTGTGTTGTGTGTGTGGTTGTGTGTGGGGGTGTGTTGTGGGTGTTTTGTGTTTTGTGGGGTGTGGGTGGCTCTCTTTTCTCTCTCTTTCCTTTTCCTCTTTTTCCCCTCTCTCTCTTATCTCTCTCTCTTTTTTTTCCCTCTCTCTCTCCTTTTTCTTCTCTCTATTTTCCCCCCCTCCCTCCCTCTCTCTCTTTATTTCCCCTTTTTTTTTCCCTTCTTAAAACCCCCCCCCCCCCCTCCCCCTTTTTGGCCCCACTTTGGGGAACGGAAAGAGGCATTTTTCCCCCTTTTTAAAAAAGAAACCCCTAAAAGGGTTTTTTTCCCGGGGTTAGGTGGGAAAGTGTACATATGTATAACTATGCATGCTTCGCCCACTGCCAGGAATTTATTCCTAAATTTGACTTCCCCGGTTCATTCATCTTCATTTGTTACAAGTACGCTCTCCATTTGTTCTCTCTCCCGCGTTAGTTGCGGATGACGCAGGCCAGCAGATCACCCTGCTCTCCGTCACAAGAGGCTGATGTAGGTTCCCGTGCTGACTGCCCGCAGTGGTATATAAACAGGCTGTAAAACACGTCAAACGGACCCCGTTCCCCCCATTCTCCCCGTCCCTAATAAGTCTTATGGTTTCTGTGGACGTTGGACGTTAAGCACCATGTTTATTTACTTACTTTACTTACGTCAAAGGGTCTTCTTTTTAAAGCACGGGGTAGGCTGGAAGGTGTACAGAGCTCAGGAGCTGTGTGAGAGTCGAGGTGACCGTCCTGGGCTTTCCGTCCTAACCATCCTTATGGTTTCCGTGGTCGTAAAGCAATATTGAACCATGCTCACGCATTGGTCTCAGCTTTCCCTAATATGTCAACCAAAATCCCAGGACATTAAGCAAACAAAACAGCAGCCCAAACGTCAACGTCATTGTCAACTATTTTATATCCAAGACAAGCTTACTTTATAGATTGTCCCTAATATGTTCATTAGCATCTGAGGACATTAAACAAAAAGAACGAACGAACGTCATTGTGTGTCCTAACAGTGAATCTGACAGGCTACAAACACGTCACTGTGAGTCCTAACAGTGAATCTGATAGGCTATAAAACACGTCACTGTGAGTCCTAACAGTGAATCTGATAGGCTGTAAAACACGTCACTGTGAGTCCTAACAGTGAATCTGATAGGCTGTAAAACACGTCACTGTGAGTCCTAACAGTGAATCTGATAGGCTGTGTGTCCTAACACTAAAACACGTCACTGTGAGTCCTAACAGTGAATCAGACATCTTATTTGTAATTTGACCCAAACACATAAAAGGTTAAAAAGAACGCTATTTATTACGACAAACGAAACATTCAAATTTTCGGGGTAGTCCCCTTTTTCAGTCTACAAAAGAACACTTTAACAACAGCTAAACGATGAAAAATTAGATGCAGGATACTTATCTGCTTTTGGTTGACATGTTTTGATTATGTTGTTTTGACTTTCAGATTTTAAAAAAATAAAAAATAAAAATTGTAATTTGATCAACTCTGTTTTGTTTTTGTGCTGATTACGTCATGAAAAACTTGTCTGAAAGTATTTCTGGCAGTTGTGAATAAGTGAAGTGTGTAAAATATTGAGATAATCATGCTTCTTCTTCTTCTTAATTTTTGTTTTGTTTGTTTTGTTTTTTTGTTTTTTTGAGTTGGTTGTATTTTTGTTGACTTTGTTGTGTCTAGAACTTTGTACACTGAGCCGGCTTTTTACTTGTGATTTAATGACCTGTGTCTTGAACTCGTATAGAAGTATTTTGTATGTGTAGTTTCTTCTTCTTCTTCTTCTTCTTCTTCTTCTTCTTCTTCTTCTTCTTCTTTTCAGCCCTGGCCTTATCGTCATGGTCGACTGGGCGTTAAAAACCAAATATCTATCTATCTATCTATCTATCTATCTATCTATCTATCTATCTATCTATCTATCTATTTATCTATCTATCTGTCTGTCTGTCTGTCTGTCTGTCTGTTGTTAAAAACCAAATATTTTACTATCTATCTATCTGTCTGTCTGTCTGGCGTTAAAAAACAAATATCTGTCTATTTATCTATCTGTCTATCTGTCCGTCTGTCTGGTGTTAAAAAACAAATATCTGTCTGTCTGTTTGTCTGTCTGTCTGTCTGTCTGTCTGTCTGTCTGTCTGTCTGTCTGTCTGTCTGTCTGTCTGTCTGTCTGTCTCGCGTTAAAAACCAAATATCTGTCTGTCTGTCCTTCTGTCTGTCTGTCTGTCTGTCTGTCTGTGTCTGTCTCTGTCTATCTATCTATCTATCTGTCTATATTCTTATTTTGAACCTACAGCATTAAGTAGACCTGATGGGCTTGTGCACAATTATTTTCCGAAAGCCTCAAAGGATTCAACTCACCCCACTACCCCTTCTGCCCCCGCCCTCCATTTCTCTCTTTCTCTCTCTTTTAACCAGCCTTCTCTAGCAAGCAGGAAACATTCTTAACTGGCCTGAGAGAGAGAGAGAGAGAGAGAGAGAGAGAGAGAGAGAGAGAGAGAGAGAGAGAGAGAGAGAGAGAGATGTGGGCCTTCCATTGGCAACAGACCATCTGTTTCCGGTGAGGATTTTCGTTTGCCACAATAGCCGTCACTTCCGTTTTTGATTAGACTAGTAACGTTTAGTGACCGGATTTTTAGAGTTCAAATCGGTTCGCTCTCCGTGAAACTGTTATTTTTATGCTATGAAAATGGTAAGTTCTTGAAGTTAACTGGCTTTCTGTTTTCAGTCTTTTTTCCTTTTTCTTTTTTATATCTTCTTTTCTTTTATATCTGTCTTTGTTTGTTTCTTTCCGTCTTGTTCTTGTTTAAAAGATTTTTTTAAATAATTTTATAATTTTTTCGTCTTCTTCTTTTCTTTTTCTGGTTAGTTTTGTTGTAGTTTTTTTGTTTTTGTTTTGTTCTGTCTCTCTGTCTCTCTGTCTCTCTGTCTCTGTCTCTGTCTCTGTCTCTGTCTCTGTCTCTGTCTCTCTCTTTTCTCTCCCCTCTCTCTCTCTCCTCTCTATCTCTCTCTCTCTCTCTCTCCTCTTTTCTCCTTCCCTTCTCTCTCTCTCTCTCTCTCTCTCTCTCTCTCTCTCTCTCTCTCTCTCTCTCTCTCTCTCTCTCTCTCTCTCTCTCTTGTGTGGTTATTGTGAAGCTGTATAGCGAACAAGAAAAAGGAAGCATCAAGGTGGCTTAGTGAATGCATAAAATGCTTTCCTTTTGAATGTTTTCGATTTCATGGGGTATCTGAGATGATGAGGTAAACTATTCTACACAGAGAGAGAGAGACAGAGACAGAGACAGAGACACAGAGAGAGACAGAGACTGAGATGGAGAGACAGAGAGAGACAGAGACACAGAGAGAGACGCAGAGAGAGACAGACAGACAGACAGAGACAGACACAGACAGACAGAGACACAGACAGAGACAGACAGACAGACCGAAAGAGACAGAGAGAAAAGAAGAAAAAGGAAAAGGGGTCATTTAGTCTTTCGCTTTGTTGAACACGCGCGCACACGTAAGACGCATTTACAATGACATTTTAATGAAAGTGGCCATCACAGCTGGGCCTTAGTTGGACTGTTTATTTGGCCTCAACAGCTGTTTAAAAGGGTGTCAGGCCCTGCGATTAAGTTCTGGCCGCGGAGGTATGAATCCATGTAGACACCGCTGTTCAGCACCCTGCTTGGCTTTTTTAAACTCCAATAACGGGTTGTAATCAGGGGAGGGGGTCGCTTAATAGGGAATTTATTCTTTGTTATTGGATTAGGAAGGTTAGCACACAGAGAGAGGGGGTTAGGGGGACAGACAGACAGACAGACAGAGGCAGACAGTCACAGATAGGGAGACAGAGAGACAAAGAGAGAGAGACACACACAACAACACACACACACACACACACACACACACACACAACACACA
>JABMCL010000048.1:0-87958 GCA_018857735.1 Alviniconcha marisindica | reverse complement strand
CTGACTTCAAATCCTGATGACTGACTTCCTGGAGAAGCTGTACGTCAGAAGTGATCAGCTGTCTGCTCTGTGTCTTGGACACATTATCTTCCAGAACAGCAATAAACACCCCAACTTGTTCTTCACAACTTGCAAGGTGTTTTTGTGCCTTGGTGACTGCTTCGTGAGTCTTTAACATGTCCTTTTTCTTCTGTTCTTTCAAAGTTGTCATGAGACTGTCATACGCTTCATCCATCTCCCTCAGATTGCTTGTAATGTTTGTAGAGAGGGCCTCTTTCTCCTCTCGGATCTTGGCCTGCTTTTCTTTGGCTTTGCCCAGAGTGATGATCAGGTTCCTTTGTGATGTTTCAAGGTGAAGGCGTCTCGCTGCTGCCATCGGTGTGACAGAATTAAGCTTGCTGCAATGGCGATGTTCCATCAATGCACACATTGGGCACAGCAACTTGTTGCAGTCCTCACAGAACATTTTCAAAACCTGTAACAAATATTTTTGAATAAAAAAACAACCTGATCAATCTGTGCCTAGGTGCCCAACGTTATTTTTTTTAATAGACTCCCCTCCTGCGCCCCCTCCCCAAAAAGTTTAGCAAACCCACTATCACCATTCCTCAGTACTAAAATACAAACACAGTCATAGAAAAGAAACTGCCTGCACATCCCCTGCCTTTGTAACACTTTTTTAATATTCAAAACCCCATGTCCTCCATCTATTATATATTATATATATACTTACATTTTTAAACATGAATATGGTCACTGTATGCACTGATCAATGACAATGAACCAGTCTGTCAGTTCTTTCAAATCTTCTGTGAAACCATTTTTCTTTTCAAAAACCTCTTCCTTGGATCACATTTACTCACGCTGTATACTTATTTAAAGCAGTTATGAATACCACATATGCATTTTTTAGACCACAGTGCATAATGCATACAAAAATCAAAGGGCTAAACAAGCCACCAAAGGAATAAATGTGTTTAGACTTGGGAGGTGGGGTGCTGGGGGGGAGGGGGGGTGCTTCTGCTCACCTCCTCAGGATGTTCAGTGCAGTGCTTGTGCTGCTTCTGATGCTGTTCTCTGAAAGAATGATCATCAATGGCCACAATGGAATGCTTCTGGCATGATGGGATACTCATATGTACCTGTAATAGTGTAAGGTAAACATACTTATTAATATTAGTATTACATTCATTTACTCCCCCCCCCCTTCCCCCCTGTTATACTGTATGCTTCACTCTCCCTTTCCAATTTCCCCCAAAGAAATTTGGGCTGTTTATTCATTTGCTAGTTCAACTAGTGATACACCACCATAAATTAAGCAATTACAGGGGAAGCAGACCAAAGTCAAAGAAGCACACATGCCCAGTCAACAAGAATGATACAAAAACCTGACACAAAGCACTTTTTCACTTTATTTCTCATCTGGTTTGTTAAATATTGATATTTGAAAGTAAAAAACAACAAACAAACAAAAAATCCAGTCATGAGAGCTGTGAGTTTGTGCACAGTAGTCTATATGATCTGAATTGTTATAAACAAGGCCAGCATGTGCGGAAAAAAGTATAAGTACACACAAGCCAACCTTTTCCTGCTCTTCATTGGTACAGAGTGAACCAACATTTCAGCCCTGGAAAGCTTAAATGCATTGCAATTTTTCTTTTCTTTCATAGCGGTATTAATTATTGATAGAAGCAAATGATGCACGCAGATGAAAACAACTGCACATTTTGACGATTTTAGGCATCTTTGGTTTGGCTCCCCTTTCATGCCCTAATAATGAGTAACAACATAATATAGTATTTATCACTAATCATTTGTATTTGATTTTTACCTGCTAATAACTACAATGTAAACCTAACCTACACTCACAGATTTAGGCCTATTTGATGAAACATTTGACAGTACTTCAGCATATATATATTATAAATATAGTGCTCTACTCTTTTAAGGTCACACTGCTTTAACTTTTAGCAAATTTGCATTCACACATACATGATACACACACACACACATATTACACTGTACCTGCATGCAAGCTTCACAATATGGATGGGAGCAGTCAAGACAAAAGTGTTCAGCCTCTTTGGGGTAGGGTGTTTGTTTGGAGCAAGGAAAGCAAACTTCTCCTTTCACATCTCCCTCTTCCTTCCCCTTGGCAACCTCTGTCAGGCAGCTGGCAAGGTCCATCATGATAAAGTTGCTTCGAAACTGTGTGCTCCACTGACACAGTGGGCGATATGGGTGAGGTGGGTAGATTTCCTCTCGACACACTGGACAGGTGAAGAAGTTCTGGTCTGGTCCCATGCGCAACTTTTCTATGTAGTCGTTTAAGCATTTTTGGCAGAAAGAGTGAAGGCATGGCAGCATGCGGGGATCTTCATATGATTCCAAACAGATTGGACACTTGATCACTGACTGAATCAGTGATTCAGCCATCTTCAGTTTTAATTTTTACTTGCTGTTCCTTCATCCAGTGTCAGTCATCTGTAAGTGAGTGATAGAAAGCAAACATCTACAGAATCAGCAATTATTAAACAAGGTTGTTTTAATGGTATAAACAGTGTTCAAAGAAACTAACACAAACTCGTGTCAGTTCATGTATACTTGTACGATGACACTCACAGGCAGCTGCTGCATGGGCTACACTCTGAGGTGAAAACGCATATGGACTCAAACAATTCAAACACTGTCTACATTATATCACAGAAGCTGGTAGACAGTGACTTGGTAATCGTGTCAAAAAATCCAAAGAAAAAGACCAGGAAAAGGAAAGTAGGTCAACAAAAATAACTCTGTTGCCACCCTCAAAGAAAACACCGGAGTCTGTCCCTGGGTTCAATCTCTGTGAACAAGGACAGTCTAAACAGTGTTACCCCATCGTCGGAATTTTTCACAACAAAGCTGAGTGTCAAATTAAGCAAAATATCGAGCTTTAACCTCTCTTACCCAAAACTCATGAAACGCAGACGTCAACCCCTCCAGACACAAAGGGAGGCTACTCTTATAACCAGGTTTCCCCACGCCAGACGACAACACACCCCCCTCCCCCACCCCGCTGCTCCGCCCCGGCCCCCAAACCCACCGCACAGTATAGTCCCTACATATGATAACTTTTAAAATCCAAGCAAATATTACCCAAGGGCATGCGTTATAAAATAAAAATCAATAAATAGAATCTACTCTATGTTGACTGTGTAAATAAAAAAGAACATCCCCCCCCCCCCCAACAGATTCATGCGCCATGCCCAAAACTGCGCAGGGGCACCCCAAACTAGTTCGCGCTAAACTAGTTCTTTTCTAATTTTATAAATTATTGTGCATCTATTGTGCATCTTGGGTCTGAAAGTAAAACAAAATAAAGTGAACTTTTAGGACTCAAATTCGAAAAAAATCTTTTTTTCTATTATTTTAGGTCAAGATGACCTTCAACCTAGATGTGGTCTGACCTATAAAGATTGTTTGGGCACTTCCGAGCAAAATCGTTCAGTGTACTCGAGAAGAGGCCTGAGTGAAGCGGAAACTACTCAAAAGCAACCTAAACACTATTTGCCATGATAGCCTTAATCTTTAAACTGTGTCAATTTAAGTCTTGCGAAAAAATAGATTTTGAACGACGCACAACCACCAACCCCCCCAAGAAAAAATAGATCGTTCCAGTGACATACATAGCTCGATTGACTAACCTGACTGCCGGTCATTTGCAGAAATCTCATTTGAGACAGTTCGAGGAACAATGGCAACGGCGCAGCGACAAGTACGGCTGTACTATTTTCCGTCATCGTTCTTTTCCCAGAAGGTAAAACGCTATCACGTACATTTGTTTGCACCAATGGACCGGAAAAGAGCCTTGTCCAGACTTAGATCTAGTGACCTTGGTTTAAGTAGCTCTGGACCTTGTTCTATTCGGTCATTCGGTAATTTAGGAGTAGCCACAATCATTTATTAATATTATTCTGCTACTGTTACGCGTTAATTGTACATACATGCCACCGGAAGACCATTTCTTGTTGAAAGGTGAATATAATGGGATTTTAACGTTTCAGTCGCCAAAGGTGCGCCACGATCTTAGCATGTGCCGTGAGCACGAAAGCCGGATGGGCACTGACGAGTCTGATTCTTCAAGTGTTACTTTACATTAACAGAGGGCGTACGGACTGTTAGGGACATGGAGCCCAGGACGTCCACCCCGATTCTCACACACTGACACAGCTCAGGACTGAGCTCTGACGAGTGTTATAAAAAGTCAACGGTGCTGGGCCTGCTTACCTCTCTGAACTGCAACATGTCTACACTCCGTCTTGTACACTACGCACTTCTTCCGACGCCCGCCTTCAGAAAATCCAACACTACAAATACAAACACAAGACTCATGGCTTTCGCACTTTCTCTTGCTTTGGACCCCACATTTGCAGTTCACTCCCACAAAACCTTAGACACTGCTCAACCCTGTCCACTTTTAAAGCCAAACTGAAAACCATCTTCTTCTCACAGTATTTCCGCCCCAACTAATAGTAATAAGTAATATTAGTACCCAGTTTCTGCTAGAGTCATTGTGTGCGCGTGCATGTGTATACATTGTGTGTCAGTGTGTGTGTGTGTGCTTGCGTATACGGATCAGCGTCATACATGTTTAAATTCATTGCCCCATCTTTTCTTTTTTTTCTTTTCTTTGTGTGTGTGTGTGTGTGTGTGTTTTCCATATATAATACTTTAAATTGTTTTGGTAGGACTGTGCTACAGATGTATAGAATATTGTATTTAGGTTAATAATAATATGTATCATGTGAGCACTCAGGGCACTGATGAGTGCATGATAAATGTACAATATTATTGTTATTGATAATGATATTAATGGATAATAGAGACTGCTTAACTGGGCCTGGTAACTCTTACTGAAGGAACACTTGAACAGTTGAAGTGACCGCATGGAGTGATGTCCCTTGAACTTTCACTCAAAAGTTACAACCACGAACCATTTTCATACACACTGTGTCATGCTTCGCTGTGATTAATTATTCCATAATAGACACAAAGGAGGTCTGTGGAAAAGGCTACACCTTTCATCAGTATGTCAAGTTGTTTTCTGTTCCATTTAAGTCTTAATCTAATGTCCAATGAAAAATATTTTATAAGAATAGACCACTCCACAACGTACTGCTTCCAGCCGTAAGCTCCGCCCCTCTGGCAAGCGACCCGAAAAGATGGCTGCAGCCGAATCCAAAAATACTCTTGATCTCTTGCCACTGAGAGACCTGTCACTGTTGTGTTTTGGTCAAAGCCCGTCTATTTTAAAATAGACAAAATAGACGGGCTTTGGTTTTGGTGAGAGAAAACTCACCCAAAGGTCAAAGCGGTCTTTTGAGACACAGGACCCTGTGTTGATAATATAAATGGTCTGCAGTTAGTCTTATCATGCCCTCCTTGATCAGATGGGGAAAGGAAGGGACAGTTTACATCCCAGGGAGGGTGAAATGGGTTCCAGCTTGCCAAAGCAATTAGTAACCCAAACAGACAATTCCAGCCTCTCTTCTGCAGTGGTCCAGGTTTTGTCAAGACCAAAGCCCAGATGGTCAAGACCTCTGACAGTTGGGAGTGCTAGATTACCCCCCCCCCCCCCCCCCCACACACACACACACACAGAGAACAGTTAGAAACTAGTGAACTCCAACTCCAGCCTAGTAGTGGAGAGAAGCAGCAATACAAGAGGGGATGGTAGACGGCAGTGTTACTGCTATATCTGTGACAGTGCAGAGTTATAGCCACAGGGATTGGGGTTAATTTTTGTGTTGCTTCTGTTATGTGCAGATTTCTTCATGTGTTAGTTTTGTAGAATTAATGAAATTTAATTAATGCTGAACAGAAACTTAGGCTAACTATGACAGATCACTTTCTACAAGTTACTCCAGACCTGCAAGAGAAATATATATCATTGAAAGCACCATGCCTTTGATAAGTGATACAGTAAAATGTTTGGCCACCGCTCGGTCATTTATTATACATACTGTTTATATTTACTTAGAATTTAGAAACTGGGACTGAACTTGTGACATATTATTATCATTGTGAGCACACTTAACGTTGGATACTTTTCCCTGTGGAATGTCACTGTCAAGTTGGATTTTACTGTATAACATTAACAAGCGTCAGAACAGGTAGGATATTTCACTGAATTAGCCAGCATGCCACACAGTACAGTGTGTGTGTGTGTGTGTGTGAATGTGTGTGTGTGTGTGTGTCCCTGGGTTTCAGTGTGGTTGTGCGTCTGTAAGTGCTCTGTCTGTCTGCCTGTCTGTCTGTCTCTGTTTCACAGTATGCAAGTCGATCGGTGTATGGCAGTATGTCTGCCTGTCACAGTTTATGCAGCAGTTATTGGTGGTCTGCATGAGCATGCCTACACATTTTGGTTTTGGTTTTACTAGAGCCGTGTTGAGAATTATTGACAGAATTAAAAGCACTTTATTTTCAGCCAAAACTCTCATTACTGCTTAGTTCCTCAATATAATATATTCAGTGTAACGAGCACCTAAATGTGAGTAGTATGCCATCAGTTATATACCACTGAAAACCTCTGAATTTTAAGATTTTTTACTGTAGTGCGTGCATGCACCCGCCCCCCCCCCCCCACACACACACACTATTATTAAACCGATAATGCAATGTTCCAAGTGAATGAACAATATTTTGGCCGTTATACTTATATGGCACGTATTTTGTGTTTAGCCATGTAGTCCTACACTAATAATTATACTTCCACCACATGCACACAATCATTGACTTTGACAGCTTACAAAAGAGAAAACCGAACGCATGCATAAATTAACTGGATCATACGTTTTGTACTAAGGCTGACATATCTTGGAACACACGTAGTAGTTCTTTGTTATCACGCTCGGGTTTAGTTGATCATGGGGTCGACCACAGCCTTGATCCAAGCTTTACAATCTTTCAGCCTTGTTTTTGGCTTTGGAAGCAGCTAGAATGTGGCACCTGCACATTTGTCAGGGTATTGTTCGTCTGACTTACACTGGCCATAGCAACAATTCCGTTTTCCTGGTTTCTTTTCTGCCATGTCGAACACTGCCAACTGACCACTTGCAGTGTCTGGCATGAAAGCTTGCCAGGCCATTTCAGGCCTTGTCAAAACACGTGGGCATCTCATTATGCTGCGGCACGCAATTGGCTGAAATCTAAGGGTGTGTCTGCTTTGACTGACAGGAGTGGAGTCGTCTATTATCCAGGACTACAGTTTTACACACAAGTGAACTGACTAGGTTCCTCACATTTACAACATGTATAGTATACATGCTTATCTTATGTAATTGCTGTGTTTGTTTTCCACATACTGGTTCTTGATTTACTTACTGCATATTTTGTGATTCTGTTTTCTCTGCCCAGGTCTTAATTACTCTTCAGGAAAAAGAAGTGGAATATGAGCCAGTAATTGTCACTATCCACGCTGGGGAGCAGAATGAAGCATGGTACATGCGCATCACCTCTGCAGGGGTTGTACCTGTGCTGCAGGATGGAGAAAAGATCATAAAAGAGTCTGAAAATATTGTCGACTACATTGACAAGGAGTTTCCTACAGGTAACATTCTAACAAATGAGGAGATAGCATTCATGATACTAGATACTAAAAACCCATCACAGTCCCTGAAAGGAGGCCAGGGATGTCTGATGGAACATTCCTATCCGGAATCTCAGGGCTGTCGGCTGAGTTCTGATTCCCCTTTCCTATCTCCTCTCTTGTTTTTCTGCCTAGTCCTTTTGCACATTCTGTCTTCTTGTTTTTCTGCTTTTTTGTTTGTTTTGCTTTTGCTTTTTTAATGCATGTATGACTCTTGTTGAGCAGCTAGGAGATGATAGTTGGTAGGTGGCATGTGCAGCTTGCTGCCATATGACACTGATATTTGCTATTATGCATTGGCATAATTTATTACTTTTTTTAATCATTTTTGTTTCTGCCCATTTCCCTTTTCTTTCTTTTTTTCTTTAATCTGGTGTCCATAAATTAGATGAATGGTTGATGATACCAGCATGTCCTAACCTTATATATTATATATATGCTTATTTAACAAGGGCACTGTGGAAGGCATTAACTCTTCAAAGATTTGTGTTTGATGTTTGTGTATAATACCAAATTACTGCAATTACTATGTTTTGGTTTTATATTTGTGGAAGAACTGACTCTGTGCCAGTTGTGGATTTGTCTTAAAAGAGGGTTTACAAGAGTTTTGAACTATCTGCATTTGCTTATAAATGAGTTTGATCATCCTTAGGTGATCCTGTGTGGTTGACAGGATGTTAAAATCCAATAACTATCTAACTAACCCATGATATATATATATATATATTGAAAATTTTGATTAACACATTTGGGGGGGGGGGAGTATTATATCTTAGAATCATATTTATAACTAATTTATGATCAGAAATCATATAAATTATATGAGTCTATATCATAACCATTATCATGATTATGGATCCATAGTTTGACTGATCAAGCAAATTGTCAAGCATTACAGGATTCTGTTTACCTGCCAAAGTGCCACCCAAATATTGGCCAACAGCTGCATGGCCATCTCTGGCTTTTGTAGCTGTAGTATAATATTATATAGATATAATATACAGTTTGTTTTTCTGAAGTTTTCCAAAAGTGTCAAAATATCCCCTTGTTTTCATAGTCATGTTACAATTGATATGAATTAGGGTGGGTTGAGCATCTTCTCTTCTTGTTTATTATTATTAATATTATTCTTGGTTGTTTTTAATTTATATAACGCTATTCTCTGCTTGACCAGCTTGTGAGCAGACTCACTGTGTTCGTGTTGCATGTGATTTTGAATGAGTGACTGCGTACTCTTATAATGCTTTTTTTTTTAAATCCATCAAAGTGGTTTACTGACAGCACTGTTTGGTTGTTACATGGCTGGTGCCATATGAAACTGCTGCCATTTCAGTACAAGTTCTGTGTACACCATATGTCCGTACACCAGGTTACAATGTCACATTATTCAGAGCCAGATAGCTAGGGTGCAGGTAGGGGATCTTTTAGTTTTACATGCTGCTGCCATAGCACAGGGGTGGAACAGGTACCAAAATAAAAGTCAGCACAGAAAGTTGACCATGGAGAAGAAAATTCTCCTGCCACTCCTTCAGGGATCTGAACGGGGGACCTTTCATTCACAAGCCTGGCACTCCAACCGCTGAGCTATCCCTGCTCCGTTTACTCACCCCATTGCAACACTCAGAATTTTGACTCACCATGGCTCATTCTTGTGCATTTTTTGTTGTTGTGGCTTTTGATAAAATGGCTTATTTTTGATCATATGATTTTGAGGTTAATTATCATAGGTTCTGAGCCACTTGAGGCACAATTGTTCCAGCACATTTCAAACTGCGTGATGGAATGATGGTCTTGATTACTTTTGCCAGCATTTGTGCCAGAAAGTTGGTGGACCAGTGGTTCTTTGTCTTTTTCAGACAGCAAGCTTGTGCCAGATTTGAGCACTGAGATCGGAAAAGAGGTGTCAAAGTGGCGCAAGATACTGGATAGTGTTCCAGTAGAGCTGGTTTCATTTGGCATCCTGTACTACCAGGATCTGGCAGCTTCAGGTCACAAGCTTCCGTGGGGCTTACGTTACATGGTGAAGAGTAGGGCTGGTAAGTTTGATACCATGTCTGTGTTAAAGGTATGTGCAGGCCTCCCGTTAATTTAATCAAGTGATTAATAATACACAAACCTCTGACGATGTTGAACTGAAAAGGACGCACTTAACTTGTGTCTTGAGGATCCCACTGGTAAGACTAAAAAACATTGAGTATTCTTGAGTGGTTTTTTTTCTTCTCCAAAATCTAGGCCTTTTCTCCTATTATATTTTGACTGAAAATAGGGGTATACATGATCCCTCTCAAAAATGAGGGCATAATACATTAGGGCTGTGAAGTAGCTTGTCACTGTTGCAGTGTTGGGGGCTGAGGTCGATAATATACACCTAGATCTGTAACAGGGTTGTATGTACAGGCCTGGCCCTAGGGTTAGGGAATGACAGACTTGAGGGTTGAGGTCCATAATATACACCTAGATCTGCAACAGGGCTGTCCAAGCCTGGCCCTAGGGTGAGGGAATGATAGACTTGAGGGTTGAGGTCCATAACATACACATAGATCTACAACAGGGTTGTGCAGGTCTGGCCCTAGGGTTATGGAATGACGGACTTGAGGGTTGAGGTCCATAATAATGAATATACACCTAGATCTGCAACAGGGTTGTAAAGTCCTGGCCCTCAGATCAGAGAATAACAGACTTGAAGATTGAGGTTCATAATAATTAATATACACCTATATATGCAACAGGGTTGTGCAGGCCTGGCCCTAGGGTTAGGGAATGACAGACTTCAGAGTTGAGGTCCATAATATACACGCAGATCTGCAACAGGGTTGTACAGGCCTGGCCTTCAGATCAGAGAATGACAGACTTGAGGGTTGAGGTCCATAATATCTGTCTGCAACAGGGTTGTACATGCCTGGCCTTTGGGTTAAGGAATGACAGACTTGGGGGTTGAGGTCCATAATATCTGTTTGCAACAGGGTTGTACATGCCTGGCCTTTGGGATAAGGAATGACAGACTTGGGGGTTGAGGTCCATAATATCTGTTTGCAACAGGGTTGTACATGCCTGGCCTTTGGGATAAGGAATGACAGACTTGGGGGTTGAGGTCCATAATATCTGTTTGCAACAGGGTTGTACATGCCTGGCCTTTGGGATAAGGAATGACAGACTTGGGGGTTGAGGTCCATAATATCTGTTTGCAACAGGGTTGTACAGGCCTGGCCCTAGGGTTAGGGAATGACAGATAACACAGTGCAGGGAAACCCCCAGTGAAAGATTAACCCTCTTATTCCCCAGGGTATCAGGCACTCTGCTACTTTCTCCTGCTTCAAAAGCAAACTCCAGACATCATTTCTTTTCTCCAAATATTCCAGTTAAGCAACACTGTCCTTCACCGCTATCAGTCAGTACAGTGTGTGTGTGTGTGTGTGTGTATGTGTGCATCTTGCACCTTAGTTATGTTTGAACTGATACTGATGTGTTCATTAAGTGTTAGCTGTTTGCTAAGTTGCTGATAACATTTTCTATCTTGATCTACATTATGTGTATTATATTACATTTTTTCAGTGCTTTGAGCCATGGGGTTTGCACTTTACAGATTTTCATTATTATTATTTGAAGACTGCTTTTTTCTCACACCTTTCCTTATTTCATATTTCCACCTGATTGTAAATAAACCCTTGAACAAGGACCAGCCCTCTTTTTGCGGCCACTTTTGTCTGGATTTTACCATAAAAGTATAATTCTGGCACAGTCGTGAAACTAGCAAAAGACCTGTTCCAGCTACCATTGCACTTGCCAACACAGCAAGACAAGTGTTGAATGTAACCATTACGTACTGACATAGTGTCAGTCCTCTCTGGGCCTTAGCTTTGGTTGGATGTGCGTAACAACATGGTGGCAGCTCTGGTGTGGTTTTTGTTTTCCTTCTCAGACTGGCGTGTGTTTAGCTGTCAATAGTTTTCAGGCATACTGTTGGATTTTTAGTTTTTTTAAACCCAGATTTATTGTTTTACATAATTCTGGTGCATGTTCTGTGGCAGCTTTGAAAGAAGGTAACACTGTTTTCTTCCTTCTCCATCAGAGTTGGAGGCTGCCCAACAGCGCACCATTCAAAAGCTGCAGCAGCTGGCAGATGAACATCCTGACCTGCGTGAGGCATATACTGCCAAGATTTTGCAGATGCAGAAACGGATAGCCAGTCTCAACAACAAGGAGACCATCGTGAAAATTCTAGATGACTTGGAGGCCACCATGGACCAAGTTGAAGATCAACTAAAAAAAGTTGATGCTGGTGAGATGACAGACCTGATAGTACCTGGTGCTGTTACACTATAGAAGTTACTGCTGTAAACATTTTGTCTTGGTTGTCAGTGATCAGACACTGGTGATTTATAATTCTATAATATATTCAGTGTTTTTGTTTCCCTTTTCTTTCGATTTGTAGAACTTTTCCAACTTTTAGTTTTACACTATCTGTACTTAATAGCACTCAGATACCAGGGTTGCGCATGCACACACACACCATGCACCTACATACACACAAGTATATTATTGTTGTACTGTTCCCATACTGAAAAACCTGGGGGTCACCCAGTCTGTCGGTATATGCAACTGTACAATGACAATGCATTCCATGGGTTGAGAGGATTGCATGTGTGACTTCTTTTTATTACCAGCCTCAATGGCAGCTACACGCCGTCTTCAGAGGATTTATCTCCATTTATGGAAAGTGGATGCAGTGATGCAATGAGCTTATCACTGCTGTAGATAGTCCCCATTTAACTATGCTGTGCATAACATTTTGATGTAGCGTTGGTGCTTTTGCTGAGTGTCAGTGTGTTGTGGCACCGCCCAAGCCAAGGTAGATGACATTATATGATTGCATGGGTGTATGTGGAGAGAGAGAAAAAAAAGAATTTTGGTTTTCATTTCTGTCTTTATGAGCTCTTCTGATGAACTGCCCCATGTGGGATCTGGGATGAACAAAGTGTTACAGAACTGAATTGTTTTGATACAATCATGAGACCAATATATTTAAAGGTTTTGGATTTGATAAACAGATTGTTGTGAGGCTGGGTCAAACTGCAGATTTCTGATATATGCAATGCATCGGAAGTGTGTGTGTGTGTGTATGGGGGGGGGGGGGGGGGGTGCAGGCATTTTCTCTTACCTTTTGTTGGTGTTATATATAAAATTTATATATATAATACATGTATACACACACACACACACACAGAGTTCTGTTCTGTTTCAGACCCTTCCAAGGAGCTGTGGTTTTGTGGGCAGCAGTTCACTGCAGCAGACATCAATCTCTGCATCTTGTTGGGGCGTCTGGACCTCGTTGGTCTGAGTGAGCGTTACCACAATGCCAAGACACGACCTCGCCTCCACGCCTACTGGGCCCAGGCCAAGAAGCGACCCACAGTTAAACGTGTGACGGTCAACATGGGCTTGGAAATGGTCAAGCTGAAGCTGAAAAAGAGTGTTAAAACCATCCTTCCCGTTGTTGGTGGGCTGGTCACTTTAGGCCTGGCTGCTGGTTTAGCTTATGCATTCGCACAGAAGAGATAGGCCTGGAGAATGTGCACCAGAAAGGTTCTGTGATAGATCTGATAGCAGTACAGTTTCCAAGTCAGTCCCAGGTGTCTGTACATATTGTGATGTGTGCTTGTGTACGGGGTGAAGGGCATTCTTCTTTTAATTTAAAGCATGTATTTAAAAAAAAAAACTTTTTTAGAGAGATTTTATTTTGATGAAGAAGTTATTTATGTGAAATGATTATGAAACATTTTTATACAGTGCCATTTCCCAAAATGGACCTGAAGCTTAGACTTAGAGCATGTACACAAACAAAGGCAAAAAAAGGACAGAAATTACAAATGGGCAAGCACAGCACCGAACTACTGCAAGCTAAAACTGTACTGAGTCTAGAGGAGAAGTAGTTTTCGATCTAAGCATCTGTAGCTTTAAGGCATGTTCAGGCTTTGAGAAAAGTAACTCACTGAATGGCAAATGATGAAAAAAAAAAAAGACAACTCTCTGAATGTAGTGTCTGGATATATGTGAGAGAGTGATCAATGGCACATTGTTAGTGAATGTCTTTTTTGGTTTGTTTTTAACTCTTCTTTAATCCTTTGGTGTACCAGTGATGGTCCAGAATGTCATTGGAACTTCTGCTCTGCTGGTCTTATCACGGCAGAGTGTTGGGACTTTATGTACAAGAAACTGCTTATCAGATTTTCAAGAATTTGTTTGACTCCAGGTAGTTTTGCCTGTATACTCTACAGTGGTATGACAGGACCTTCAGATCCAGTTACTAACTATAATGGCACCAAAGATGATGAAAGATTGTGCATTTAATGCGACATGTAATCCTGGATTATATGATACCATTTCAAGTATCATGTTTTTGTCACATTGACAGTCTGGACTTTATGTAATATCATGCATAATCTGACACTTCCAATGGCTAGTCCATGGCTGTTACTGTATAATTTCTGGTTGTGTTCAAGAGGAATCATGCTTGCATTTTTTGTGTTTAAAAAAAATTCTTCTCTGTTTAGATTACTCCCCATTAGTGCATAAGTATGATTGTGTTCTTCTCTCTCTCTCTCTCTCTCTGGCTCTGATTTGTTTTCAACATATGTCTAGAGCTGTGTGAATCTGTGTCATGATGAATGTTTATCCAGCTGCACCTCCACAAGGCCATATTATTTTACGGAAAAATACCTTTAAGGTTGGCTGTTTTCTTGGATATTATATAGATAAATAATAGTTTTTTTAAAGCCAGTCAACCATGATGGGTATATCAGGGTGTATGGGTATTATATATATAAAGCCTTTCAAACTTGCATATTCATAACCTCCATTGAGTTTTATACCGATTTTGTCTGGTGACTGACGTACTAAGAATGTCATGGGAGCTTCAGAAAGGTCACATCTCAAAGTTGCATTTTCGCTCCAAGTTCTGGTCTTGTAAGGTACAAACACTTTATGGCTGTTATGCCTGCTGACAAGATCACAAAGCAAATGTGTCTGGTGACCTTTTCTTGCTGTTTGGATATCCTTTGTTGTTGGGAAAAAAAATGGTCTATCAGAACAGAGTAATGTGAAGAATCTGGCTTGCTGCCAACTTGATGTAGGTCATAGGGCATTATTTGCAGATAATTATTTACAGTTTATTCTCACAAATGGTAAAGTATTAAATATTTATGCGTTGTGGTTGTAAGGTTTTGATCATTCCATTTTTGAATATTTCAGATTGTAAATGTGTGGGTGTGTATACTTGAATTTCAAGCAACATGCAGCTTTAGTTTCCAAATTCAGTGGCAACATTCTTTGACTTGTTTGTTTTCTGTAAATATTTTTTAAACTGGTATATTACATTTGTTTATACTTTGAACAAATTTGTAGCCATCAGTTAAAGAAACTAGCCTTCACAGGTTTAACAAACAAAAAAATTAGTATGAATTTTTGTTATCATAGTCATGATCTATCTGTTGCATTATTTTTTTTATCTCCTGGCAGGCAAATTTTACCCAAAAACTGCCAATCATGAGTTAAAAATAGATTGGGGTAAAATCCAATAGACCACACCTTTTCTCGTGGATTTTTTTTCTTCTTCTAAAACGCTACAAAGTGTCATCAAAAGTTCACTCCACAGAGATAATCAGTGACAAAACTGATTGCAATCCATATGCATTTCTTCTGTGACCTGTGCACAAAACTGAAGTTCTGGTGTTCTATCCGTGATGCCAAAAACTCTTCTGTGATGTCAAAATGAAGCCTGGGAAAAGAGTGCACATCACAGTAATCAGCTCATGAACAAGAGTTAGTTGTGGCGTCCAAAAAGTCACTGTATAAAATCAATATCAAATCAACGGCACGTTCAGTCATGAAACTTATGGCTGACTGATCATGTTCAACTAACCTGCTCCAAGCACACGAAAAAGTTTAGCCTATGAAGGAGAGTCTTATAACATGAATCATCGTGCTCTTAGTACCAAGTTTTGGATCCAACTGACATTTGTGCAGTATCAAATAAGACGAGGGGTCTGCATGTTGCAAAACACTTGCACAAAGGCATACCTGCAGTTTGTTGTGTTCCATGGGTCCATCAGAGATCAGGTTCATGAGCACTAAACAAACATTTTGGCAACATACTGCATGCACTGAATGGTGAGATTGACTTATTTCACTTATTACTGTTTACGTTACCTTCACTGAATCATGTTTGTGATGGTGATAGACAGCTTCCAAATCTTTCAGTTGAGTCCTAGTTTTGTCTATCAGCGATAGCACAGTGGGCAGGTACCCGCTGCTGTTTTACCCATCACTACATTGCTGGACCTTTGTGAGAGCAATGGCACTGTCAGTCAGACTCTTTGGCAGGTATATTCATAGTGAAAGAGATGCTGACCTCTCTTACTGTGTTGTTATTAGTTAATGAAGATGATTCATCTTGGTTATGTATTTAGAGCACTTTTTGCGTTCTGCAGCTTTATTGCAGTGTTTTTTGTTTTTGTTTTTTGAGTAGGACATGTATGTTTAAATATAAATGTTCAGACTCCATCTGTTTTATGCATACCCCACTTGTTTCTTGTTTCTGTGTGGAAGGGTGTCCGTTTTACTGTGTGATGGATATTATTGTTTTATTTTTTGTGTCATTTTTAACATGGTTGTGTGGATTTAGCACCATGTGATCTTAACAATGTTTATGACCCATATTGCATTTTTGGGAAACATTTTTATTTCATGTATCATTGTGACAAACCTGAAAAATAGTTCACGATTTGCCTGGGATCAGGTATGGACTTGCATTCTGTATAATATCCTAGTGCTTTGAGGTAAGAGGATTGTGAGTAGTAATATTTCATGACGGTGATATTGTTAGAGCAGGAAGATTAAGTACATGCATTGCTGGTATGCTAGGGTTCAAACAACCTGCGTGCTGGGGATGAACTGATGGAGACCAACTGATTTTCTATTGCAGTAGCGATACTATTTATACAGTGAGAATGAAGCGTAAGCAACTGTTTAGTTTCAGCTGCAGTTAGAGTACTATGGATAGTTGTGACTATCAACAGTGCGTACAGTGTTAATTCCCTAAAAGCACGCCTTTTTCCTGTCCCCACAACTGTTTCAAAAGTGATTGGTCACTGCTGGTTGCCTTTGGTTTGCTGAAGCTTTTTATGGTTTATTTTTTCTCAAATGCTAAGTGTGCTGTGTGTGGCAGTCAGCAATGCTTCTAGTCATGTACACAACCTTGAATCAAAATCAAAATTAAAAGCCAGACAGCTATGTCTTCAGGCCCAGTCCTGCAACACAACCTTTGAACCAGCATTAAAAATAAAAGTGAGACAAGTCTGTTTTCAGGCTGACATTGCCCTTGATCAGCTTATCCCCCCCCCCCCCCCCCCCCCGGACAAGCATTCAGCCCCACCTTTTCCAGGTGTATCATGATGCAAATTATACACTGTTTAGGTTCAAGTACCAGTTGTGAAAAGATGGAAGAGAGGGGCAACTCTTTTTTTTTTTAACCCTTTGATGTCTGTCCAAAATAATTAGAAATTTAAAATCCTGTGTAATTACCCCAGTTTCCTGTGAGACCAAGATATAATCTCATTCTAATTACAGTTGAGTGAAAAATTATGCACTTCTCTTGTGATCATTCTGAATACTTGCACATTTTTGTTCCCAAGTTGCTGCGGAAGAGATTTATTCAAAGACCCAAGTGCAGTGTGCTTCACTGCATTTACATGTTCAGCTACACTTGGTGATCACGCTAGACAGGTTTTACAAACTAGTGTGACATCTATAGAGTGGTGAAAGTGGTTCATGGAAACTGGTCAGTCACTGTGACTGTCTATGCTACACAGCTGTCTATGCTACTATTAGAACTCTACTAGCAACCTTCCTGCTCCATTCCCACTCTAAAACACCCCCACGCAAACATACACACACACACACACACACACACACACACGCACATAACACGCCATGCGCATTCTCTTGTCTGCTGTTTTAGATTTTTGTTTGTTTGTTTTTTTGGAACTAGTCAAACAAAATAATAGCCGGTGCATCTGACTGGTTGCTGATTTTGTTCCCAGTATATACCGATATGAACCCATGAAATGCTGGAAATTACCAGTTAAAGCAAACCCTGTACACTCGTGGTCTCAATCACATTTTTCATATATGTTAAACTTTTGTTTTTAGTATTTTTCTTTTTTTCTTTCTTTTCTCCACATTGTATTTGAACGTATGACCTTTGTATTAATCAGATTACTGTCACAACATTATGCCTTTTATTAAACCCCATGCATTCTAATCAGCTACCTTGTTTTCAAGACACTTTGTGGAGCAGTCACTTGTTTGTTTGTAAGGATGTTCATAAGACAAGTCACTTTTGAATTCAGTACACAGGATCCTACACTTGACAGATTGCATTTCAGATTGCAGTTCTTTTTGTGAAACCTAAAGGTTGGACCAACTCACAACACTCTCACTGTGGAAAAGTAATGCATTGTTATCATGCCTGATTTTTTTTTAGCATTTGCTATTTGGGTGATGTTTTGTTTGTGGCTGATAAGATATTTACACCCATGACAGCTATGGCATAGTGTCTATCGCATAGTGCCATAGTTGCAAGGTAGTAGTCATATTCAGAAACCCAAGAACACCAAAGCTTTACATTAAAATGTCATGCACTGCATAGTTATACAGGCAGGACTATCTTCACCCATGATAAGCTCCTTGTATAACAGCATCCACCCTCCTGAAATAGAAATAAATCTGATGAAGAAGGCATGTTGCTGCCCATGTGGTGGGATGATTTTTTTTTTTTTTTTTTTTTTAAACAGTCACACACACAGTCCTGTCACCCTGTGGAATGCAATCATTTTGTCAATGAACAGTGAAATCCTGGTGAATCCCAGAGTGTTAGCCGGGCTGTGAATCCCAGAGTGTTCAGCTGGGCTGTGTTGTAACACTAGTCTTGGTCATAATAACAGCTTTGCGTGTACTTATTTGAATCAATCCCTGAACAGTGAGGAGTGCAAGTACACATGTACAGATACAGTCAGTTTAAATTCTAGCCTGTTAAATAACTACAGTTACTGACCGGGCAATGGAATCAATAAAACTCAGCAAAACAAACTTTTGTTTTGTTCTTGTTTTATTTTTCTCACCCCAACTTCTTGTGCCACATACATAGCACATGCACTCCAGTGACACTAACATTAAAACAATAATTGTCATAATTGCTTTTCTAAAGCAGGACACCCCAGTGTTACTGAGATCAATGCATTTTGCAATTATTTATTTTACAGTGACATGAACTGATGAAGTATATGTACAGTAAGTAAGTAAGTTGGTGTTTTGCACCCAGTCAACTGGAATATGTACAGAACTGCAGGTGAAACAAGACTGATGACAATGCACATGAAAACACCAAGACAGTGGTTAACAATGGACTTAAAATAGGCACAAAGAAGAATGAACGATGAAGAAGAATGACAAATTTACAACAAAACTGGAGCACATATTGAGGCAACACTACCACAGGCACTGGAACATATTCAGTATTAGCCCACACTATCACAGGCACCTGAAGATGGCACAAAACTGCCAGAGGGACCTGAAAGTGATCACCAGTATGAGTCAGTACTGCCACAGGCACCTCCAGGTGATCAAGCAGCAGAGCCACAAGCACCAGAAATGAAGGCTCAAACTGCCAAAGTCAACTGCAGGTAAAAAACAGTATGACAGGCACATGAAGGTAAGGCACAGGCACCTGAAGGTAACCAGTTTTAGCCAACACAAGCACAGGCACCTGAAAATAACACCAAACACTGCTACAGGTACCTGAAGGTGAAAACCAGTATTAGTCTGCACCAGGGTAGGCATCTGAAAATAAAGCCCAACAGTGCTTTAGGCACCAGAAGGTGAGCTCAAGTTAAGAGGCACAGGCACCTCCAGATATCAGTCTGCACATTCACAGGCACCAGAAGTCTAAGATTCAAAGTGCCAAGAATACAAGGTAAGAACAAGTACGACAGGCACCTGAAGGTAAAGCACAACTCTTCCACAGGCACCTGAAGGTAACCAGTATTAGCCTATTACCGTATCAGTCATCCATAGCTGTCACAGGCACTTGAATGTGAGCGCCAGTACTGCCACAGGCGCCTCGCGGTATCAGGCAGCTTGGGGGGGGGGGGGGGGGGGGGGGCGTGTTCACATCACTGCCAATGGCATCTGAAGGTATGGTGCAAGACCAGCACCTGAAGCCGATTACTCAATAATTAGGTGTCAGGACTTCCGCAGATCCTAAAGGTAAGGCGCAACATGCCATAGGCACCTGATAGTGAAAACCATTAGCAGCCAGCAGCTACCGCCAGCACCTGATGGTATAAGGCCCAACATTACCTGTCTTTGCTCGTGCTCAAGATCATAGAAACTGGTCAACTTCTCATAACCGGTGTCCAAGGGGTCAAGGGTCAGATGACCAAGAGCTACCAAGGGACGTCACTCTCTTACTAGCCTACTGTGTTGCGAAATGTTCGGTTCCTGAGTCCGAGGAAAGGTCGGGTGGTCAGAGTCACAAGAAAATGCGTAAGAATTAGTATGTGAGGTGTTGAACTGCAGATAGGAACAAAACATGGACTGCAGCACATTGTTCAGCCAGACCAGGTAATGTTTGGAAAAACGAAGTGACCATGACATTGATAACGGTGATATGGAATCTTCTTTCTTTGGATAGTACGCTACTAGGTCTAGGTCTAGGACAGAAGCTAGCCTACCGGTACAAACACACACACACACACAACACACACACACACACACACACACACACACACACACACACACACAAAAAAAAAACCCACCTACAAACTGTAGAGATGACACTGTTAGTAGCTTTGATTCTCATAGTTCAGGAACTGTGTGAGAGTCGAGGTGGCCGTCCTGGGCTGTCCGTCCTAACGAGCCTTCCGACTTCCGTGGACGTAAAGATTTATTGAACCATGCTTCGGCATTGGTCAGAGCTTGTCCCTAATGTGTCAGCCGACATCCGAGGACATTAAGCATCACATCATCAGCTTTAATTCTGCTGATACAGCCATTCTTTATTCTAATGGGGCCGGGTTTTTTTGTTTTTTTTAAATATATTATCTGTACTTTTCGTAGCACCAGTCATGAAAGGCGGACATGGGAATTTTGTTGTTGTTTGTTTTGTTGTTTAATGTGCGCATCAGCCTAGTGTCCATCTCGAAAATCAGACTGTGAGGGTACACAGTGTCAGTGTGTTCAGTAAAACTGTTCAGAATTCAAAGCCTGATGTAGGGGTACACTGCTGTCCCTTCTAAATGGTAATGCTAAATGAGGAGCTCTGACTGTCTGAGCGTGTTAGACTTAGTAAGTTAGTACACTCACACACACACATGTATGTTATAATAAAGTTTGTAACAACATGAATTAAATACTGAAGAATATGAAGACCAAAGATAATTTTACCTTTGAACAGGAATTGCCAATTCCTCCCAGTACATCATCTTCAGTCCACTACCCAGTCTCATCCTTGCATCCCAAGAATCAACAAAGAATACAACAACAAAGTTTAACTAATTTAAGCCACAGGCATTTTCTGGTGCTTCACCCAAATGTAGGAATGTCTGCCCCTGCCCCTGAGAGAGTGTAGTTCAAAGGAAGTGTTTAACTTTAAGGAAAAAATCTGAAGACCAACCTGTTCTCAGAAACTTAGAATTTAGATGTTCAAAGATTCAAACTGTGCACCAAGGACATTTTGACTGGATATTTTTTCTTTTCTTTTTTCTTTCAAAATTCAACTTTTCAACTGCTGTAACATGGATTGTGTACACCTACAGTCACACTCTATAGTGAGTGCAAGTCATCACCATCATCATCATTTAAATAATAATTTGCATAAATATCTTGACCAGATGTAAAATATAGAGCATATGAATTATGACATGGTTTCAGCTTCAAGTTGGTTATGATTTCTGTTTAAAGCACACACACACACACACACACACACACACACATACACACACACACATGACATGCCCTCCCCCCCCCCCCCCCCCCCCCCACACACACACACCAGTATGGAAACTGAGAAACATTGTCATTGGTTTGGTGCTTTACATAGTCTCTATTGACAAGATTTTGTGCTTTACAAATACTTTTATTATTATTATTATTACATGTTGATGGTGGTTAAACTTAAACTAGTTAAAGCTGATAATAGCAGCTTTAGCTGGATGGAGATGTTTTGGAATTTTAGAAATTTGCTCATGATTATATGTGAAAACCTTTGTTACAGATTTTGAGGAAACAAGCAGTGATCTTCAAACATGAAAGCACAAGTTTCACCCATTACAGCTATTGCTGCCAGCATCCTGATCCTTCAGAGCTGTATTATTATTGGTGACTATCAATGCTATCTTTGGTTTTAGTGCATTATTTAGTAGTATACTACTAACAGATAAGGTTATTTTTAGCAGACTAGCACTATTCATAATTATGCATGACATGTGTGATGTATGTCATTGTCAATCCTTTGCTGATCAGTCTGGTGAAATAATTGAGATAAATGTTTTAGTGAAGTATGTGGGAAAATACTTGACTGGAAATATGGAAGATATGGTACTGCACTGAAGATGTGTCAAGCCAGAATTGAACCTAGGACCCCAGCTCAACACTAGCTGATCATCTTGATAAATGTTGGGGTGAGAGCGGCCCCCTAACATGATGGCTGTACTGTCTCTATTGTCTGTAGGCACTCTGCAAACTCTCTTCCCTCAAAAATAATCTCAAGACAGTTTCTTTTACATTACAAACACATCAACATTTCAACAACACTGTCTTCCACCCCTATTACAGTATTAGTCTGTACAGTGTGTGCGTGTGTGTCCATATGCATGTGTGCATGCATGCATGTGTGTGTGTGCACACACGCGCACATGTGCATGTTGCTATAGTCATTTTATATTTAAACCTGTGTTGATGTGTACATGATTTATTGTAAAACTGATAACAATATATCTTGATGTCTTCATGTGTGTGTTCTGTCTGCATAAACTGCTCAGCGCATTGCACCACAGGGTTGGCGCTTTAAAATTGGCCATTATTGTTACTAGGCAAGGCAGTGGATCCGGTGAAGCATTACTGCTCCAGAAATGCATCAAACCCTGTTGAGGTGATCACTGGGGAGGCGGAGGGCAGCATCTACACCCTGTATCCCGGGGACTCTCACTACCGGAACAACCAGAAGTGTGTGTGGATGATCGACGCTGGGCAAAGCAATCGGGTGGAGATCACTGTTGTCTCCTCAGACCTGCAGTGGGCTCATCCCTCGTCCATCTGCCCTGGGTACGACCACGTGGCGATCAAAGATGGTGAGCTGGACTAACTGCTTCAGTGTCTTTTTGCTAGACTGTATGTTTTTGTTTGTGGTCTTATTTTTAGGGAGAAAACCAGTTGGGCCTGTGGCTGTCTTTGAACTTGTGGGTGTGCGGGAGTTGTTAATGTTTGTTTATTATGTTTGCTTGGGGGGGGGGGGGGGGGGGGGGGTGAGAATTTTTACTATTTGGTTGAAATGCTCAACATAGATGCTGAAAATACAACTCTGAGTCACATGGTAAAGTGGTAATTATGTTCTACTATTACTGCTGCATATCACACAATGTGAATGCAGTGTGTACTATACTACTAAATTAATATACATTATTAAGGGTCACAAATACTCAGAAAAAACACAATTTGTATTTTAATGCATAATAAACCCCTCTCATGCAATTGCACAAACGCTACACATTTACAATACACTAAAAAGTCCAGATCTGTGTGACAGAATGCATTTTAATTAAAGGCTTTAAGTAGCCTCTCTCTCACTCAGTCTCTGTCCCTCTAATGTTTGGGTGTGAGGTCAGTTGTCAGAACATACCAACTTTGACAGCTGCCAGGCCTGGGTGGGTGACATTGAATAAGGCCAGTGGTAGTTCACTGCTGACATCAGTTTCCAGCCACATTACTGGTTTCCTGCCATTCATTTTCTATGTTATACTGACCACATTTCACAGCTCAGCATAATGTCATGAAAGATAACATAGAAAACTCTTGACTTTTTTCCCTGTAGTCATGATAGTTCTAAACCAGTTCCTTCCACTATCTCTGAGCCAGTTGACAATAGACCACCTACTCAAGAAGGTAAACAAAGCAGCCAGGATTCTGCATGCACCAGCAAAAGACATAATCTTGCCAGGCACCAGTGAAAAATGTTGATTGCCATGGAGGATCCCAAGCTCAAGGATACCAAAAGTAGTGCTGTTATCCATCAGGCTTGCGCGTAATTATGCAGTAGGCACTGGAGGCAGAATTAAAACTAGATACATTCAGGATTGTTCTTAAAAAAATTGCTGTCAGTGTGTTTAGCATCCTGTTTGGTTGGACGCATTTTTTCAAGCACTGCATTTGCTGTATACAAATTCTGAAAAGTGTTTCCGACCCCTGTTTATTATTTTATATATACATGCACCAGACATGAACTAAAGAACCAAATGAGGCTCATTTTATCATCTTCCCAATGTTTTGCACCCTCCCCTGCCCCCCACTCCCCCTTTCACCTCAACAAGACATATGAAAGCAAGTTGTCGCAAATCAACTTCCTTCATCTGCAACAACAACAAAATTAACTTTTTATTTATTTAATACTGATGATGTTACAGAACTTGCATATATATATATATAATAGGTATATGATGTTATATAGAATTTATCTATTTTATATAAACAGCAACTGAGCAAGATTTTGTTATTATAAATAATTGAAATAAGTTTTAATAAAACTTTTTTTACTGCTGATAATATAGTCTTGGATTATGATAGCATCTGTTGAGCTTTACACATTATGTGGTCATAACAGGCCTGGTGGCCATGACCCATTTTCAAGGGCATTGGAGAATTTCAAAACCCTTATAAACGTATTCCCATTTTGAATGTGAGTTCACTTAACATCTGGGTTTTTTTCATTTTTGTTTTGTTTTGGCAAAGAAGACACTTGCTGACCTCTGGTTACTTGCTTGCAGCTCTTTCAAGTTCATCTCCTGCAGAAGGTAATCAGGGTTTCAGTCAGTGCAGCAGTACCTGTTGCAGATACTGAGATAGGGGATTTCCCCGAAAATGTGCTTACTGTGTGTCTGTGTCAAAATAAATAAGTGTTTGTTTGAACATTTTTGTGTTTGGCTCTACTGAGATAGGGATTTGGGGGGTGTTTTTTATATATATTTATATATATATATATATTATTATTTTTGTACAATATTTGTCATCAACGTCATGTTATATGTGACAAAACATTTCTTTGATGAAGTGTCATCTTTAACAAGTGGCACAGGTCTGCAATTGTGAAAGGCCAAGACAAGCCAGGGTGGTCTGTTTAGAGCCCAGTTCACAATGGATTTTTGTTTCTATGAAAGGAACCATTTTTGATGAATGGGTGTTTTTGTGTCTTAGTGCCCAGCCAAACAATTTTTATGATGAATGGGCACTTTTGTGTCTTATTGCATGGCCAAAACCATTTTTGATGCATGGGTGTTTTTGCATCTTAGTGCACTGATGAATGGGTGTTTTGGTGTCTTAGTGCATGGCCAAACCGTTTTTTGATGAATGGGCACTTTTGTGTTTTAGTGCATGGCTAAACCATTTTTGATGCATGGGTGTTTTTGCAACTTAGTGGACTGATGAATGGGTGTTTTGGTGTCTTACTCTTTAGTGCACAACCAGACCATTTTTGATGAATGCATGCTTTTGCGTCTTACAGGCATGGTAAGCATCTGTGAAACGACAGAATTTTGTGAAAAGCAAATGTTTATTCTGGTCTGCTGTGTGCAATTTTAGTGTAATATAAACAAAGTGCATGCATCCAAGGGTTTAAGTTTCTTGCATGTTTATCTCTTTTCATATGGGTCTAATAACTGCTTGTAATGGGTCATTACTGCTCTTCCTGTAATGGGTCATAGTATGGGTCATTACTGCTTGTAACAGGTCATTGTATAGGTTATTACTGCTTGTAATGGGTCATTGCATAGGTCATTACTGCCTTATGGAGTCAACTTTTTTTAAACAAATATTTACCATGTTTTATTTCCATATATATATATAGGGGCACTTGTCATTAAATGTTACTTATGCTCTTTGGTAGACTGTTTTCTTTAGCATGCCAAGTATTTTTGTCTACTTTTTTAGCACATTTGTTCAACTCAAGACTAGAGGCATTAGATCGCCCATTTGTCCAGACACAACATTTCAAATGATATTCTGAGTAATCAGAACAAAATCTAGTTACAGTATGGTAATAATTATACAACTGTAATATTTGACGAAAGTTGTGATGTCCTTGCAATAGTTTCATACTTTTACTCTGCTCAAATGGCACACTGATCTGTTATTCTTTGTCACTGCTTCAGTGTTCTGTGCTGCATGTCTGTTAACCAAGTATACAGACTTTGAGTTGGTAGGGGTGGAACTGAAAATAAGGAAATTTATTTGTGATTTGTCTCCATTATTTACTCTGTTCATCTTTCAGTGGCATGTTGTATGGTTTTACCTGTGTCGAGAGTCTTGAATGTCTGTGTCTTTTCTTCAGTCCCATTGCCACGAGGTACCAGAGTGTGTAGTGTGAGTATGTGTTGTGTGTGCACTGAATCTGTGTTGTTGTTTAAAGAATTTGTAAGCGCTTATATACAGCCTGTGCAGGTTGGGTTCTCTAGTGTAACTCTAAATAGCCATTATTATTATTCTCGACTTGCTGAAGGAGGTCTGCATGGATGTCACTGCAGTATTTACTAATTTGTTGATGCTGTCAGCCAGATTGGTGGACACTGGAAGGTGCCTGGATGGGTCTATCTCAAAATCATGTAGCGTTAACAGTGTGATGGTTGTGCCAGGGTTGGTCTTATCATCTGTCTTAAAAGAACAAAGCAGTGTGATGATTGTGCCTGGGTTGGTCTATCTCAAAATCACAAAACAGTGTGATGATTGTGCCTGGGTGGGTCTGTCTCAGAATTCATGGCAGTGTGATCATGCCTGGGAGGGACTGTCTCAGCATTCCTAGCAGTATGATCATGCCTGGGTGGGTCTGTCTCAGAATTCATAGCAGTGTGATCGTGCCTGGGTGGGTCTGTCTCAGAATTCATGGCAGTGTGATAATGCCTGGGTGGGTCTATCTCAGAATTCATGGCAATGTGATCGTGCCTGGGTGGGTCTGTCTCAGAATTCATGGCAGTATGATCATGCCGGGGTGGGTCTCAGAATTCATAGCAGTGTGATCGTGCCTGGGTGGGTCTGTCTCAGAATTCATGGCAGTGTGATTGTGCCTGGGTGGTTCTATCTCAGAATTCATAGCAGTGTGATCGTGCCTTGGTGGGTCTGTCTCAGAATTTCTAGCAGTGTGATCATGCCTGGGTGGGTCTATCTCAGAATTTCTAGCAGTGTGATCATGCCTGGGAGTGACTGTCTCAGAATTCATAGCAGTGTGATCATGCCTGGGTGGGTTTGTCTCAGAATTTATATGTGATCATGCCTGGGAGTGACTGTCTCAGAATTCATAGCAGTGTGATCATGCCTGGGTAGGTTTGTCTCAGAATTCATAGCAGTGTGGTGATTGTGCATGGGTGCAATTGCATGCGTCACCATCTGTGGGTGCATGTTGAGTTTGACAGTACCAAATACTGGCAGCCATAGTAACTACTGTTTGGTCATATGAAGATACTGCACATGCATGTACAGGAGCAGGAATGGGTGGCACTGTGCCTGTGGCTGCTGTAGTCATACCCACGTAAAGAGACTTTAATTTTTGTGCACAGGAATAATGAAGTATTAAAAATCATACAATACAATTCCAGTTCTGTACCATCTGTGTTTTAGGTGCTGAAGGTGGCGAGGAATCCATCGTACTACAATGGTGTGGACACAGCCAGCCACTGGGAGCGATCAGCAGTGGGCGCTACGTCCAGGTGGAGTTCATGAGTGACCAGAACAACCCATACCAGTACAGGGGCGTCCACCTCAAGTTTGAAACCTTCTGTGAGTATAGCTTGTGGATCCTAACCTGCTTAGCATGCTCACACATCCTTGCTGCATGTTGTGGAAGTCGGTCAGGTCAAGGGTGTTCAGCATGCCCAGACATGCGCAGCCTGGAAATAATAGGAGTCATTTCTATAGCGCAGTATCTCACCAGCAAGGGTGAGCACACCGCACTTTACACGATAATCAAAATGGAACATAAAGCCTAAAAAAATCATGTATAAAGGTGATATTGTATTCTTTGCACGCTACACACATGCACATGCACGCTTACACATGCACACGCACACACACATGCAAACATAGAAGAGACACAGAAGGCACAGCAAGTTGAATCCTGTTGATCTGTGGATAATGTTAGATGTTTAACAGTAAATTAGTGTTGATTTGAATTTCTGATTTGAAGGTTTGGTGTGTAGCTGGACTGCCATTGGCCTCACAATTTGTCTTTCTGTTGGCAGAAGTGGGCATCTCTGCAGTACATGTGCTGCATTTTATGGCCAGATATATATATTAATTTAATAATCTTAAGATCAGTCTAAATATCACTACTGTGAAAAGACTGTTGGTCTGTGCATATAAATATATACACGTTTTGCTTTGAAACAGCCTCCAGTGATTGTGCTCCATCATGGAGCCTCAGTCCAGCTGGCTTTTGCTTCAAGTTGCTGGACAAGGAAGTGGACTGGTCCTCGGCACAAAGGGAATGCAATGCAGAACGTGCTAACCTGGCCTCCGTCAGCTCAGAGACAGAGCACGACTTTTTGCTGCAGAGTAAATATATTTACTAATCAGTTCTGTTGTGCTTTTTGTCATCTTTTGTTTTGGACAGTCAACATTGTAAAGAGGTTAAGGGTTTTCTTTGTTCATGGGTGTGGTTTTACCATGGAATACTATATGCCAGGCTGGAGTTGAGGTTTCAGCCCCCCCACCCCACCCCCACCCCTTTTTTTTCTTCCGCCTGTTTGTTTTCCTATCTCCTATAAAAGAACAGAGTTCTTCACCTCTACCTATGTTATGTCAGTCCAAGTGGTGCCATTACTAGAGTCCCACGTGCACATCACATGATGTGTTTTTGCAGTCAGCTTGTTGTGTTTGAGCAGTACCACAGAGTCCCATTTGTACATCACATGATGTGTTTTTGCAGTCAGCTCGTTGTGTTAGTCTGAGTGGTCTGTTTTTAATTTTTTAAATTTTTTCAGCTTGTAAGCCTGGGTGTTACCGGAGTCCTATGTGTACATCATGTTATGTGTTGTTGCAGTCAACTTATGTTAGTCTGAGTGGTACCAGAGCCCCATCAGTACATCACATTAAGTGTTGCTGCAGTCAACCTGGGTATATCTGAGTGGTACCAGAGTCCCATCAATACATCACATTAAGTGTTGCTGCAGTCAACCTGGGTATATCTGAGTGGTACCAGAGTCCCATCAATACATCACATTAAGTGTTGCTGCAGTCAACCTGGGTATATCTGAGTGGAACCAGAGTCCCATCAGTACATCACATTAAGTGTTGCTGCAGTCAACCTGGGTATATCTGAGTGGAACCAGAGTCCCATCAGTACATCACATTAAGTGTTGCTGCAGTCAACCTGGGTATATCTGAGTGGAACCAGAGTCCCATCAGTACATCACATTAAGTGTTGCTGCAGTCAACCTGGGTATATCTGAGTGGTACCAGAGTCCCATATGTACATCAGGTTATGTGTAGTTGCAGAGTAAACTTGTCTTGTTGTGTTGGGCTAAATGGCGAGGCATCTCCAATGCCTTGTGTGCTGTATATGTGCCTGTTGTGATTAGCCACACAGTGTTCTGTAAGCATCTTTTTGTGGGCAGTGTTTGGATCAGCTGGTCAGACTGCCTGGATCGGTCTGAGTGACATTGTTCAGCAGGGAAAATACCAGTGGATTGATGGTGCTGAGCTCACCATAGACAAGTCAGTATCTTTTTCTGTTTTTTTATACTTTAGGTTACAGATGTTGGTTGGTCGATGAAAGTGTAATGACAATGCTGATAGTACTAATGTAATAGTAATGATGATGAAAGTGAAAATAGTGCAGTGTGTGATAGTGATTTGACGATAAAAAGAATGAGGATGAAAGAACAACAGTTACATGAAATAAGTTAGCAGTGAGTCAATAGAACATTCACTGTCACAGACTTGACGCATGCATAAATGACACAAGTCCTTCGGATGAGACTGTTAAACACTATATGGAAGAAGAAGAATGACCAGCTTGAATTTTGACACACCCAAATTCAATGCTGCCATTGAAAAAGTTCCTCCAGGCTTGTTTGAATTCATCATCTACCTGAAAAGTCCTGTGATGGCTGCATTGCTTACTGCAGTTTTAATTTTCTTTATTTTTATGTTTTTATTTATTTTTATCTGCACAGGTTTTCTCAGGAGCACAGAGCAGACAAGTACTTCCACTGCGTGGCCTTACAGTTCAGCGAAGAGATGTGGGAGGTGCGAGACTGTGAAGGCTTTCAAACAAAACCTCTATGCAAATCCAACAAAGGTCAGTCAGTGTGCACTGCTGTGCTGCATGATGGAAGAGGGGGTTGTTGATGGAAAAGGGGGTAGTTGATGGAAGAGGGGGTTGTTGATGGAAGAGGGGGTGGTTGTAGCATTCCCCAGCTGAATACTCTGAGGGTCACCCAGTATAAATACTCTGAGGGTCAACCAGTATATGCAATTGTACATTGATAAATGCACTGCATGGGGTGAGGGCTGCATGTGTGACTGTTTTTTGTTGCCACACCACACGGGCAGCCACACACCATTTTCAGAGGATTTTATCCATTTCTGGAGGGTGGATGCTGTTATGTAAGGAGCATATCATGGCTGAAGATAGTCCCAACATAAATATGCATTCCATAACAACATTTTACTGTTGCCTTGCTCTTCATGCTGGTGTCAGTGCACTGTGACACGGCCCAAGCCTTGGTGTTCTTGCTAGTGCCAGTGTGTTGTGACACAGCCCAAGCCTTTGTGTTCTTGCTGGTGTCAGTGTGTTGTGACACAGCCCAAGCCTGGGTGTTTATGCTGATGTCAGTGTGTTGTGACAGCCCAAGCCTTGGTGTTCTTGCTGGTGTCAGCATGTCTTTTGTTTGTGACAAGGGCTCAAAGTCAGCTGCTCCTCTCAAACTCGAAATTCAAATATTTTATTTCCTAAAGTACATAACTGACATTCTTTCATGTGAATTTTGCCTCTGATTTTGGACCGTAGTTGCTGGTATCATCATCAAACATTTCACCAAAAACTTGCCTTACAGTGTATGATGCTCCTTTGCTCATTGTGTCAAACAGGATTGCAATAGATTTATAAACTGGACAATTTTATTCAAACTTTGTGGTAATACATGTTGTTTTTGTTGTTGTTGTTGTTGTCTTTAGGGAAGAAGACGGACATATTTCCTATTCCGCAGGCAAGAGAAAGAGGTAAGTTGTATTCTTAACATTCTTTCTTTGGGCCTGCAATTGTCTGTCAAACCCATGACTTCACCGGCAGTTCATACAGATGACACCTTCTGACAGTCAGTTCTACCAAAACTCTTGTGTGAACCTCTAGAGAGCCGGACTTATGATTAAAAGGTCACAGGCTTCAATCCCTGCAGGAGTGGCAGGAGAATTTTCTTCTCCAGGGGTCAACTTTCTGTGCTGACTCTTATTTCGGTATCTGTTCCACTCCCGTGTTGCCGCAGTAGCACGTAAAAATCCCGGTCATTCTGCCAAAAGTGCAGGTGGCTGGTTACAGCTAAATAGGCATTCACCTTATGTATGTGGCTTTGCATGAAGTGACATGGTGCATGGTTATGTGGTGTACACAGAACTTGCTCTGAGATGGCAGCAGTTTCATGTGGCACCAGCCATGCCAGTGCTGTAATTACACCACTTCGATGGATATTCAGAAACGCACTATAAAAAGCTAGTCACTCATTTAGAATCATGTGCGAGCACTGTGAGTCTGCTTGAGAGCAGAGAATAGCGCTATATAAGCAATCATCAATCAAACCTTCATTCTTTCAAAGCTTACCAGTGAGCAGTTCCTGGTGTCTTGTTGGAATTCAGTTTGCACTATTCTGAACTGCCTCTTGAAGGCATCTGATGGCCAGTGAAATTGTGTATTATATAACTTATGTTGTAGGCATTCTTGGTAAGCTAAAACTACAGACCGACTTCATACCTCACCTGCTGTCATGGAGGGGTGGGGAGTGGGGGCTGTTTTGATTGAAGTACATTGTTATACTGATTTTAAATGTAAAAAAATTGCCTGCATGGGGTTTGAGCACTTGCATTAGAGGATTTTAGTTTTGTGTGAAATATGCCTTTTTCTGTGTATTGATGATTTCTGTATCTAAATTGTAGTTATGTTTTATCAGTTTGTACAGCTGGTTGTTTTACATGGACCTCTATTTAAGAGCGTTTTTTCAGATTTGATGGTGTCCCATTGTGATGCACCGTTCATTTTAGGAATACCACACTTCCAGTAGTAGTACTATCAAGCTTTTTTTCTTTTTTTTTAAGTCAGTCAAAAAAGCTGTAGCTGCACTGCATTCTAACTCTGAGTTAAACAACAAAACAGACCAGCTATTTTAGGAAGCTGTAATTCACAGAAATTAACTAACTTGGTTTTTACTGATGTGTACAACTTAAAAATATCTTAGAAATACACAAAATGACAAAGTGACATGTATCCATGCATGCGGTCATTGATTTGAATACTGTTCATTTTTATCTTCAGACAACAAGATGCCAACAGCTACGGTGGTTGCTCTCATTGTCGCTGCTGTTTGTTTGGTGATCCTCGTCCTCGTTGGTGCTGGCCTGTACAGGAGAATGAAGTCACAGGAGCGCAGGGCTGCCTACCAGACACCCAAGCGCGCAGACACTGATCCTCCACATGACCGTGGTGCAGATGCAGGAGATGGACACGAGGGAGCAAGATCGGTTTGGAGCAGTACGCCCGGTAACAGGAGAGCAGGCCAGGAGCCCAGTGCTTCGGCTGCTGAAGCTGGTGATGCTCATGTGATTATCAACCCCACCTCTCAGACAATAGCACCACCAGCTTATGAGGAAGCCATGTCACATCCTGTCCTCTCTTCTGGTGTGGAAAAATATCCATGAGAAACTGTTTGACCAAAGGGAATATCAGATGCTGTACAGTTGTTCTTACTGAGCTTTATGCTGACATACCTCACTCAGTAACCTTGAATTTTAGGGTCACAACCACATGATACAGTTGAAAATGAGATTTGTGTTTCTCAAGACATTCTTATTAGATGTTTAAATTCCACATTACTGTTGGCCACGTAGTCTAGAGTGCACAAGCAATGCAATGTTTGACTGTAGCAAACACTCAAGAAATATTAACAGACGACAACTGATGAGTTCCAGGATGACAAAAACTTTAGCAGAGGATTTTTCTCAAAGTGGACATTGTTTAAGTGAGGCCTTTTGGTCTTTGTATCCATAACAACTTCTGCTGATTTCTGCCTCCTCATAGTTTTTAGGATGACCTTCAAGCTCACATGAGAGTCGGAAAGGTATAACTGCTTAGCATATGTCTTGTTATATACAGCCAAGTTTAAACTTTGTGTGATTATTGCATATATTGGAAACGTTACACACATCATGGCTTTTGATGAGTTTGGTATGTCATGTATTTCAGGGAGATAATTTATGCATTTAAATATTTGGCCAACAAAAAAAGAAGAGAAAAACACGTTTAACATTGGCTCTTCTTTCTCAGGGACTGTCCAGCTGGGGCCTATCAGACTTTGCACTGGGATACACTGAAATGTGTATATATTATATATATATATATATATATATATATATATATATATATATATATATATATATATAATATATGCACATGCAATGCTTGTTTTATCCCATCATCACAACTGGTAACTCTCATGTGCTCACTATGATTGTGGTCCTGACTAGCAAATGTTTCAAAGCCTCGTGAAAAATGAGATTGGTGGAAAGAGGATGAGAAACAAAGGCGCCAGTATTCTTGGCAGGCTTGGTGTAGAAATTTAACAGAGTATAACACATGTTGGTCTTGCTGCTGTGTATGTACTTCACATACACCTGTTGGTCTTGCTGCTGTGTACGTACTTCACATACACCTATAACAGTAAACCGTTTTTAACATCCATTTCAACAGCCGGTGAATTCATAAATTATATGATTGAACATGACCGTATTTCTTGGTTTGGAGCATACATCTGATGAAATAATTAAATGTTTTATTCTTTAAAATATAAATCAAACACACTTTACATTGTGCTTACAACACTTGATCGAAAAATATTTGTTTCTAAACAGGTATGAGAAGATAAAGACTTGATGTTTATGCACAAGCATTCATAGTATTCTGTCTGGATTGTAAAAATACATTGTTGCAAAACATATTCATCATTGACTATGTTTTTTAAGTGCATGCTTGGGATGTACACACTTTGAAGAACCATGTAACATTGGTGTTTTTGCCTTAAAAATTGAAACTGCACACTCCTGTTCTTTGGGACCAGAAAGCTAAGCTGTGGATTCCTTGATGGAACCCTATCTATAACACAAAGTTGACCACTATTTGTGTACCTCTACTTTAGTTTGATTACTGTTTACTGCGATAGCTGATATGGCTCTGTCTATGACAGCAGGAACAAATGCAAAAGAACAATCAAAACTGTTCCATGAGTAAGATCCAAACACAAAAAGGTTCAAAAGAATGCTTATTTATTATGACACGGACACACAGTATGCAAATTTTTGGGCCATCATTATCATAATAATAAATACGCATTCTTTTGAACCTTTGGGGTTTTGGATCTTGTTTTAGAACGCTAGCAGTCATTCTGTTTCAGATTTTTGTTCCATGAGTAAGTCCTTGAAGTTTGATTGACTGAGATTTTGGTGGGGTTGTGTTCTGTTTTAACAGATGTAAATTTGAATGTGTTCTCTCTGTGGCCTGTTTAGCTGGGACAGAAGAAATAACAAATGATGTTCTTCTTTTATCTTCTTGTTCTGGTTTATGCTGCCCCTTACATAAGTGATAATATAAACATATGCACAGAATTTACACCTAATGCTGTGCCTTGATTTTGAAACATTGATTTTATTCTTACTATTATGATAATAATGGCCCAAAGTCAAATGTTATTTACACCAGTATCGATAATAATACTGCATATGATCCAAACCAGCTGAATTCTTATTTTGCTTTTATTTATA
The DNA here is from genome assembly GCA_018857735.1 of Alviniconcha marisindica. NCBI lineage: Eukaryota > Metazoa > Mollusca > Gastropoda > Provannidae > Alviniconcha > Alviniconcha marisindica. The sequence continues at coordinate 52,995 of JABMCL010000048.1, read as the reverse complement.
TAGATATACCGTCCCCAACCTTCAACCCCCCACCCCTGCTTTATTTATTCCATGCCCACCATTTGGTCTTTCACGAGTGTTAGAAATGAAGCACAATGAAGCAGAAAACAATTGTACTTGCCTGTGTGAGTGTTGTGTTTCTTAAGAGAAAATGCTCAAATCTGTTAAGTAAATGTGTATCACTCTGTATTTCTCAATAAAGATGCCACATGTGCATCCGCTGACCCTTAAATGAATGCACAGTGTGAAATAACAAGCAGCAACATGATATAAACAATGTACATCCTTGCAAAGTGATTGGTTTTGTGGACTGACTTGACAAAGGGTTTACATATATGAGAAGAGTTTTGAGATGTGCATTTACTTATGACCTGAGTTTGACAGTCCTGAGGTGACCCTGTGTGGTTGGCAGGACATTAAAATCCATTTACTACTGCTACTACTACTTGCATTGATAGCATGAGTAAGCAGAACTTGATGTCCACCAAGCAAGTGCAAAACTGAAAGGGCTAGAAGAGAAATGGGCCTACACAGGTGTTGTATTTTCCATCATTTACTCATTCTTTCCAGAGCCTCTCCAGGGTAATTCCTTTTGTCCAGTACAGAAGAGAATTCAGTGTGAAGGGTGTAATCCCTTGAAATTTACAACAAGCAGACTTTTAATTTAAATTTTTTTTTTTTACAGTGTTGACATGTTAGCTCACTCTGATATAACTGTACTGGTTGACTGGGTGTAAAACACCAAATTGCATATTGACATGTCAGCAAACACAAAAGTTTGGTAATGCTGGGATGTTGCAGATCCAAACAATGCTGTGGTACATCGAGAGTATCAGAATGTGGATCCAATTTTTGACCGACCAAATTCTCATGAGGAGTATTGGGGAAGAATTATGTCTTCTGTGTTGATAATTCTGCATAATATATATATAGACATATGTTTTTCTAGAGCTTGAGATACTCAAAATATTTGCAATATGTACTTTTAATTTCTTGTTGTATATATAATTATTCACATTCTTTGCAGTGCATGTGTGTGTGGTTGTACAAGTGTGTGTTTTGTGGCTTGTTTTAAATGCAGTACTTTGGACAGTATTTTGTGTTTCTTGATATTGCATGTATGTGATTAAATATACTATCCATACCACATATACTGTGTTGGATGATTTATTGCTGTAAAGTTAACTGTGTGGTTCCAGGGTATTTTGTATCACTTGCTCACCATTTAATACCCTGATTTGGGTCACTGTCTGGTGTATCTCTAGTAATCATATTTGTCTATTTACAAGAAACTGTTTATAACGTTTGGAATAAACTTTTCAGCTTTGAAGGTCACATTGGTTTGTTTTTATCCTGCACCAGCCCAGCCCATGCAATTTTGGAGAGAGAAAAAAGTTGGGTTGGGGGGTGGGGGGGATCTCCTTTAGTTCTGAAGTTCCCTGGGTTCTGCTTTATATTATTATAAAATGTCTGCAGCTATATACTGAATCAACAAACAAGGGAATTAATTAGCACTCGGAAGACATCACACAAACACAATGACAAAGACCTGAGTCACCTACGGTAACTCTCATCTGGCATATGAGTAAATTACAAGGTGCATAAACGCCAAAACTTCAACCCTTCTTCTCAGCTAATATTGAACTCCAGGGGTTTGGTAGATTTCCATGTAATGACTGTGCAGTTGAGGTAAAGAAACACTGTTCTGCTAGCTAAGAGGAATACTTTGATCAAAAACACATGGATGATGCAACAAAGAGATAAGACAGATGGCAGACAATTACACGTTTTTATCAATTATTTTTAAAAAAATTTTTTTTAGCTTCTTTCAATATAGCCCTGAATCCGGAGGCAACCAATCAGATCCACTTTGTCCATAGCTGTGATTGGTGAAGTCTGTTGGAAAATTAAAGGACTGCCTAGAAACTGAAGACATTGCATGCAAAACATGGTATTTAAAATGTGTTCATGCTCATGAAAACAAATCATGGTAACTCATCACATATCTGAAGTCAAAACAGTAGGTCACTCAGACCTTCAAACCATGAATACGTGCATGAGGATGTATACATTACAATGTTAGATCAGTTGTCTTTCATTGTTTTAATAACACCCAAGGCGCTGACCATGACTATATTTTAAACACACATCGCTGCAAAACTTGTAATGCTCAAAAGAGCCCAGTCCTAGACAGGAACGGCATTCTGGTTCCCGGTAACTCATAGGATATATAAAATAAAAATCTATGTGATGGTCCAGTGGAACAGATTAGGAGCGTTTGTTCAGTGTTGCTTTACGTCCACAGAGACCATAAGGGACGGGGATCCCAGGACGGTCACCTCGACTTTAACGCAGCTCCTGAGCTCTGACGGGAGAGTTCTTCTTCAGGTGATGCTTAATCATGTCCCCGGATGTCGATTGACATATTAGGGACAAGCTGAGACCAATGCGTGAGCATCGTTCAATATTGCTTTACGTCCACGAGAAACCATGAGGCTCGTTAGGTCATCAGCCCAGGACGGCCATCTCGACTCTCACACAGCTCCTGAACTATGACGGGAGAGTTGACCGAGGATCGCGTTGTAATATTTAGAAGTCAAAGGTATGTCGTCTGCTGTGAGATTTCATACAAGGGAAACAACTCTCCATCTCTTCCGTTCAGGAAGTTGTCGGTTGCCAAGCAGCTGAAGTCGAGGGCTGCTGCTGTGTGGGATTTGCTTAGTGCTTTGTGCTCAAGTTTGACAGCTGCCGCTTTGCCATGTCTAAGGAGTCGCAAGCTGATGACACCTTCCAGGCTCTCCTGGCAAGGATACAGCGGGTAAACGGAAAACTAATCATCCCCATGAAAAGTTTCCTTCCACTTATTGAACAGATCTGCCGTCTACGTTTATTAGTCAGGACCTAAGCAGTAGTAGTTGCAGCAGTAATAGTAGGGACGACCTCGCAGCTGTTATACACGCCCCTTCTATTTGTTTGCTTTCTTTTTGACAATCTGCTGTGCATCCATTTATTTTTTAATTTGTAATTTTGGTTTGTTGTTTGTTTTGTTTTTATTTGTTATCATTTGCTTTTCATTCATCATATCCTACAAATAGGTTTGAATATGTTTTACCACCAGTTGCATTCTTTAACAATATTAGGAATGTATTTCAGTGGCATACAACCAAAATACCAAATGGGTGTTTTTGTTAGCTGATAATTAGCTTCAAATTTTACCAGAGAGAATAATGTTTTGGTTTCAATATCTTCAGATTATTAAAATATCACATAAATTTCAAGCAGGTCTCCTATAATCGTTTAGAGGTTTGCTTAACCTGCTAAGACACATCTAACAGTGATCACCATTCCTGGTGTTAAACTTGTTGCATGCTGAGAATAACACTTGCTTTAGTGTTTTAGGAAGAGGTTCAGCTTACTTGTACAATTCATGCATTTGGTTTTGCAACTGTTTTGCATTTTATCACACACACACACACACACACACACACACACACACACACACACACACACACACACACACACACACACTATTGATCTTGATTTAGAACAGTAACAGGTCCAGCTGCCATCTTAACTTAAATTGCTTTCTCACAAAATGTTTGTCTTATTTTTGCAGGAGACAGACTCTCCTCAAAACAAGCTGCAAATTTTGTATTCTTCCAGGGGGTACTTTGATGCTGAGCAGGTATGTGTTTAAATGGATCAAAATTTGTTTGACTCAGAATATGAATATGCATTCTCTAAATAAAATTCTTCCCTGTTTTAACCTCTTTTTTTTTTAATCCCCCCTCCCCTGCCCCCTCCCTTCCACCTAATTCCATTTATATCAGCAGAGACTGACAGATTATGGAGACACCAAATAAGGCAGCATGAGTTAAAGTGTCAGAGTCTTACAAATTTTGAAGGTGGACATTATACAGAAGTTTTCCTTCACATGGATGCTCTTGAACTGTATGATGTATGGAAATCAATATGTTTAAAATCTATACACTGTAAACAACCAGAATCAAAGACAATGTGGTGTTGGTCTTCATTGGAGAGTTGGTTGCGCAGAGCAAGAGCACTTACTCTGAAGAGCCAAGTTAAGCATGATCAACTGTGGTCACTACATGGATGGGTGACCATTTTGTGACCACCCTGAGATTTCTCTGGAATCAGATTATATGTAGACTCTACAGAAGTCATTTGGATGAGACTATAAAGTCTGTCCCCTGTGCATACATGCATACAAAAGGATCACTTACACACGTTCAAGATTACAACTTCTGTTTTACGCTTGCCCCTTTGCCACAGTGAAGAGTCAGCTATGTCAGTTTGTTCAGTGGGAAATGGGTTACCTTTGAAGAAGGGATGCAGCTGTGTGAATTGAATGGGGTCATGGCATGCAGCATAGGAAATGGATTCTGAAGTTGATTTTGTACCAAAATGTGAATCTCTTGTCACATGCAACATGGTAACCTCTAAATGCAAGATGATTACAACAACAACAACAGAAACAACAACAGAACTCCACACAACACACACACAAACACATACACACACACACACACACACACACACACACACACACACACACACACACACACACACACACACCATAGTGTGTACTGTGATTCAACTTTGTCAATGTGTGTAATATTGTTCTAGGCTTCCGCATTGCTGCATGCTCTCAGCCGACCTGAAGACAAACTTAAAGCAGTGAGGATGCTGGAGCCGGTACGGTTTTGCTTTGATTTTGGTTTCTGTGGCCATTTTGATTTTTAAAAGATCAGGTTTCATGACAGTATTATTTAAAACCAGGTTATACAAGATGTTCAGGGATGTTCTTTTAATTTTGTTCTTGTTCAACAAGTGTGTGTGTGTGTGTGTGTGTGTGGTCAGGACTAGGAAACAAGTAAACAAAGCTATCTGCAATTTTTTGTTTTGTGTTTTATTAATTTTAATATAAATTTACACCTATTTTCATACTACTGATGCTGTATTCATATTTAAAGAAAATGGTGTGAGTATTGCACATTAAGCCTCATGTATGCAGATTTGTATTGTGCATTTTCTGTTTTGTGTTTGATGGTTACAAGTGCATTCTATCTTTCAATTTCTATTCCCCCTCCCCAGCGTCTGTGTCGTATGACTTGTCGAGATGCACGTGACATCTTGACTGCAATCAACATCCAGAATGACCGGCTTGTAGCTCTGGACAGCATCAAAAGGTACACTTGCTGTTATTCTATAGACAGCTTCTAAAGAAATCAGGATTGTATTGATCTGTGCTACCACAATTATCTCTCTTTTATCTACTTTGCATGGAGAAAAGAAAAAGTTTTGAATTTTGTATACTTTCTTGGTCCAATTGAAGTTGACTGATGGGACATTCAAGTCACTTACCACTACCTCCCCCCCCACCCACCACAAACACACACACACCCTATTCCATCCTAAGAGACTGAGATGCCAACTTGCTTTGGGTTTTCAGATTTAGGGATCTTTTCCGTATTCATAATCTCCATAAGAGAAGGTTAAAACCTGGCTCAGTCACCCCCAAGATCAACATCAGTGTCCGTATTTATAATGCTCTGATTAAATTTTAAACAAAATATATAATGATGATATCCATATTTATAACAATTTGATTAAATTTAAACAAAATGTATAATGATGATTATTTTAATAGTAGATATTTTTTCCAGAGTACTCACAGATTACCAAACAGTGGTGGGCGAAGAGTACATTCTCAGCACCTTCCCATTTGAGGCCGACAAGAAGACAGCTATTACCATCCTGAGAACAGTAAGCTTGTCATAGCTTCTAGTCCTTTGGCCAGATGGCTGGGTAGGCACTGGTGGGGTTGGTGCCTGGGTGGGTGAAACAATGTGGGAAGTAGGTCGGTAATCAGGCTGTCTTTTCATAACTTTTGTGTGAATTTCCAGCCCCCCCCCCCCCCCCCCCCCCCCCCCCCAAATTTTGTATTAGTCTAAAAGCGAACAAAAATACATTATTTATATTCTGGACTCACATGAAAAATTGCAGGTCTGTGTAATGACCAATGTAACTTGTAAGGCATAAAAAAAGTTCCAGTTATCTTGAACACTATGTATGTGATAAAATAATCATGCCCAGTACTCTGAGTGTACAAAATGATGGCAAGAAAAAAAAAAGTGATAAATGTCCAATTTACTGTCCTGTTTAGATACTTTCATATGAGATACTTGGGGTTTCTTTTGACAGTCATGCAACCCAGATATCAAACCATACAAATTTCTTGTTAATTTTTAAGTACAATGTGTGAAATCAATATATTTTTGCAGAAAAGTTTGAGTGGGTGTACAAAACACATGTAGATCACTTCTAGTAGTTTACTAGCTGCCCCCCCCCCTCCCCCCCCTCTTCTCCTCCATACCCCCTTTCCCCATCCCCTTTTTCTTTCCTTGTTTTATTTGCATTTGAATATTTATTTTTTGGGTGGTAAACTATTCAGCTTCTGATCTGCTCAGTCAACGAATGTCCTTTGATGACCCTGTGCGGTTGACATGATGTTAAAACTATCTAACTGGTCAATGCTTTTGAGCTGTGAACATGGAAAGTCTACATATTGTTTTTGTGCAGGTACGGTCTGATGTTGCTGACAAGATTGGAGCCGGTGGCCACCAAGGTTACGCAGCAATGGGTGGACTGTTCACACAGGCCAGGCCCCTTCACCCACACCTTTATGGTGACCTGCAACAACAGGTCCTTCAACTGCCGGTCAGTGGAACTGTGTTCTTGTTGTGTGCTTTTTTGTAGTTGTAGAGTGTGTGTGTGTGTTTATGTACATATGTGTGTGTGTGTGTGTGTGTGTGTGTGTGTGTGTGTGTGTGTGTGTGTGTGTTTATGTACATATGTGTGTGTGTGTGTGTGTGTGTGTGTGTGTGTGTGTGTGTGTGGTTTTTCCTTCTAGGCTTGCATCATTTTCTGCTTTGTTTTCATTTTGAAAATAGTCATATAGAACTTTCATCAAGAAAGATAGTGTTCCAGTCAAACTTGAAAGTTCTGATTTGTCAAGAAAACAAAACAACCGCCAACAGCAAATAATTCAAATGTCTCACATCTCATTCTCTATGCAGCAAAAGTAACATGGCAGTTCATATTTTTCTCCCAAGCTGACCTGTTCCTCACACTATTTTTCTCTGCAAACATCAGGGATTCCTCATAGTATTAATTTCTGCTGGAACTGCCAGACACTCATAAATTTGCCCCCCCGTATGAACAGGCCAAGTCACCAATAATCAGTTTCTGTGAATACCCTGAGCTGAACTGCGCCTTTCTTGTACTATTCCCTCTTCCTTGTTGAAAGTTGTCGTCTGCACCCCTCAGAAAAAGATAACTGTCAAATCAAAATTACACAAGTGTGCAAGAGTTACCACCCTTTACACTGCACCCCACATGAAAAACTGCAGTGTAAGAAAAGCAAGAAACTGTGAATGAGTTGCAGACAGGCTCTAATGATGTGATTGCCTGCATACTAGCTGTTCAGACTTGCCTAGTTGTGTTTCCTAAATGTGATAAATTATAATACATAATTATGTACCTGTGATTGTGTTAGTATGTCAGCTGTTTGTGGGTTGTTGTTTTCTTCTAGTGGTTGCATATATATATATATATATATATATATATATATATATATATATATATATATATATATAACACACATATATATATATATATATATATACACACACACATATATATTATATATATTATATATAATATATATATATATATATATATATATATATATATATATATATATAATATAATACTGTAGTAATAATTTAACTCAGTTGTACAGCAGCATGCAAGAGAACTGCTATTCAGAGAGAGAGAGCAGACGTTTACTTGCTGTTTTAACTAATTCATTGCAAAAAATCCAAAGTTCAGCAGTTGTGCTGTTGTTTGTGCCATATATTTGATGGCATAAAAAACGGTCAGTTACATATATATGTCTGTATTGTAGTTGTTAATTTCATACAAAGAACAAGTCAAATGGTCAAATTAGTGCAAACTGGTAGGAATTTGGGTTCTGAGAAATTGTTATGTGATGATATGGCGCAGCAATGTCTGGGAACCATTTCTTTCACAAAACCAGGTTGTGCATGCACTGTGCCATATCCAAGGGCCATGGGTTCTGTCTAGTTACATGCCAGCAATAGTCAATTTAAAAAAAAAATCCCAAAATGCTGCTTGAAGAACAGGCTACTCCAGGTGCAGTCTTGTCAATAGCCTGTACCCAGAAATGACAATCAGTTATTTTTAGCTCATGACACAGATTTGCCTGTACAATGCACTATGGTCTGGCAAGTACAACAAAAAGCAAACAAGTTAGTATTCTATTTACCTCAGCAGAAGCAACCCAGCAGCAGCACTCTGCCACAGCTACTTACACATCCTATCATTAAAAAAATCAAAACTTTAGGAAACTTCTGTAAAAGAAGTAAACTGTTCATTCCTGAATCAACACACAAATGTAACACAACAACAAAGACCTGAGTTGCCTACAGTAACTCTCACTCATAGTTCAGGAGTCGTGTGAGAGTCGAGGTGGCCGTCCTGGGCTGTCCGTCCTAATGAGCCTTCTGGCTTCCATGGATGTAGAGATTTACTGAATGCTTCGGCATTGGTCACAACTTGTCCATAATATGTCAGCCGACATGTGAGGACATTAAGCATCACTTCATCATCATCAGTAACTCTCACCTGGCATGCGTATAAATGCAAGGTACATAAACTCCACCAGTGGTACATCTTCATTTTTTTAATTCATTTATTCCTGTCCCTGTGTGAACCACCACCCCTTTCCCAACTTCACAAAAACTGCTCAGAAGCTTTTACAGTAAGTAAGTAAATTGGTGTTTGATGCTCAGTCAACCAGTGCGGTTATATCAGGGTGATTCCGAAGCTGTTACAACTGAAAAAGACAATACTTTGCTGACCGTTTCCACAGGGTCAAGGCAAGATTGAGGTCCCACCAACAGCTCAGCCTGGTGTCGTCCCCTCCATCTACACCGGACATCCATCATATGCCTACCCTGCTGACAAGTCCTATGCAGAGGACCGGGGCTACCCAGGGACCATCGGCTTTCCTGCCAAAGTGGAAGGGCCATCTCATTACCCCGGAGGAGCTCCATCCTTGGGCAGCCACAGCGGTGCCCCTGCCCCCACCGGCTTCCCCCGCCTAGACTCCAGAGGTTTCGTGTACTGAACACTTGGTCCTTGTGGTCTGGTTTGGTGACTGTACATTAATGTACACAGTGCACAAGAACTTGATGTGAACAGTCTGCATGCTATTAAGCCGCAGGATGTCGTCTTGACCCACCGATGACGTCATGTGGATGTTTTATGCAATTTGCAGGGACAGTCATTACATGCTTCTCATTCTCTTTAACGCAACTTGGTTGTGTCATTCTTTTCCAGAGTGCACAGACTTAGAGTGACCCACATCAACATAGCTACTGTCAGTACCGGGTTTGGTAGAATCTTTGTTGTGTACACCAGTTTAGATTCTAGAGGGTTGGTTGTCCTTTAGGTTCTACCCTGTTTACACATGTACTCAGACCAGATCTGCTGACACAAAGCATCATTGTAATATATGAAATACCTTGCTTCAACAAAGAAATATACATGCAGGGACCAGTAGGTATGGTCTCAATAGATGATCGGATTAATATTACTGGTTTGTGAAGTGTTGCACTCTATGTGTATTGTACACATAGTTGTATATGCATTTCTGTGCTTGTAAAAAAGAAAAAAATGAAGTCTTGTACAGTGTACTTTTTTTTGCCTTTCAGTATTGAATTTTATTTTTTGTTATATTTTGTAACGTCTTTCAGAACATGTTTCAGCATTTGTACAAAACAACATTACCCTGTGTCTGATTTCTGCCCCCAAACAGTCTTTATCAGTCAGATGTATGGTGAAGCATTATAGTTTGTCTTTTGACAGGCGCCATGTGACACACTCTTTAATTTTAAAAATTCAGTTGGTGTCACTGAGAACATTTGAAGATGTACAAAAAGTACTGATTTCACAATTGCATTAAATTTTCATCATGTTTGTGTGATTTAAAGGTATATGATTAAAGTACAATCAATAAAGAGTGCACACAATACATTTTTTGATTGCTCATATTTTTATTCATTTGATATTATCAGCCTTAATACAGACACATACGGTTTACCTCACTCTCGCATGAGTACAGGTGCACATTACACAAACACTAAAAGACAAATCAACACACGCAAACACACACACACACACACACACACAGAGTTACCAGCATGTGACAAAGATAAGAAAATGCATATGCAACACCAAACTGATCAACAAGACAATAAATAGCATAACAACCACCTACAATAAAATAAAATAAAACGGATAAACAATTAAGGCAAATCAAGCAAGCTCAAAGTGCTTTTAAGGTTACAATAACATTCACATGTATTAGTTTTGCATCCATTATATATATATATATATATAAATTAAAAACTCCTTTCATTAAAATATTTGTGCTACCATTTGCTCCTAGTAAGAATCCTTGCAATCAATAATTACAAAATGCATTTTCTTGCTATATGCAAACACACTGACCAGAAAAATGTGGCTGGAGAATGTCTTTCACACCCAGTCAAACACTAAAAAAATAAAAATAAAAAGAAGAAAAAAGAACAGAATGTAATAACAATAATCATATTTTTTTATTTGTTTTAACCATAACTACTAGTATTAATGTGTAATTTAAAAAATAATAATTGAATACTCATATACACTGAACACAGATATACATGTGTATAGCAATACAGTACTGCATACACTGCAATTTATTTTAAAAAGCACATGACATGCCTCACTCAAAACTGTTTCCTGAAATTTATCACTTCTTCGGTAAATATTCACATTATTTACTGTATGTTATGATTCATGATAAAAGCTTAATGAATTAATGCCACTTACTGTGTATATTTATAGTTCAGTCACACTGGTATATACTCACACTTGTCAGCAAAATAAAAGTATAGGGTCCATTTGCACCTGCTTCAATGTCTACTCTATCAAGCAAACATGGGCAAGCATGTAAAAATTGAAAATTTAATATAAAAAACTAAAGACCTGATAAAAACAAACTTGCAAGCAAATGTGAGTCATATTTATTTACAAATTACAGATTGCCTTAATTATTACAGTTACGTTAATATTATTTATTAAATTAATATACATCTTGCAGTTCACTTTCTTTTCTTCTTTTTTTAAATCACCATAACAAACCAATACAATGTTACAACAGCATCAGCCATATATATATATATATCTTCCCTGATTATGATCTAGCAGCTGTGACTGTAAAAAATGAAAAACAAAAAAACTTGTGTACTCAAGCAATGGTACATGGTTAGTACAATTTCTCGCAGGATATGTGAGCTTTCATAAAACTGTATCTCAGACAGAACTTAAAATTTCTCTCTACACACACATAATTTACTGCACTTTAAAATGTACACACTCTTTCAGATGCTGTTACAATTTTGCTCATCCAGTTCTGTGCTTTTCATTACCGTCCAAGTTAGCATGTGAAAGAGAAGAGTAGAACAACACAATGCTAACAAGCTACAAGTTTTCGAAAATATTGCCTAAGATTGTGTACAATCATAGAAAGTAAAATCAGATAAGCAAATGCTTAATTCTTGACACACACACACTAAAATGCCCAGACATTAGCACATGTAAGTACAACACACACACACACACACACACCCCCACGCGTGCATGCACACACACACATGTATGCACACACACACACACACACACACACACACACACACACACCGCGCGTGCATGCACACACACACACACATGCATGCACACACACAAAAATTCCTGAGAGGCAAGAGGAGAAAAGAAAAAGGAGTAATGGCACCCCTTGTTACAATAGCATGAATATGTTGTCCTGCAATTATTAGTATCAAGTAGTAGTGTTTAGTGTCAAGCAAAGTTTGAGAGATCGCATTCTCAGTTGTTGTTGTTGTTTTGGGGGGGGGGGTTGTTTTGTTTCTAACCATTTTTTAATCTGTTTAATCAACAGCTGACTAGTTTAACAGTAACATTTAACAGTTATATAGATTCACCAATTTGTTTTATGAGTCAAAGGTATCAAATCAAATCACACAAACACAGATGGCATGTAAACCCTTTACATGCTGAAAGACAACATCCCATCTACATCAATGACTTGCTCACCAACTGTAGTCACAGTCACAGCAAATTAGGCAAGGAATGCATGAGTGACAGTTGGACAGTTTCCTTAGTTCATGGAAAATTGGTTGTTGGTGAAAACAACTTCTTGTGATCCAAATGTTCATATGTAATTAAACTGCTAACAAAAGCTGCTTGTGTGAAACAAATTCTACAAGGCCAAATGATTAAGCCTTAAAAACCAGAATCCACTGACAACACTGATCCGCATCTATATCTTTGTATACAGTCGCTTGCACATTTTAATTATTTACCAGTTTTTATAACTGATCATCCCAAGTACTATGATGCATATGAAGAAGAGATACACATGAAAAACATAAATCACTAATCAATGAAATATTTTTTTTAAAAATTAAAGAAAAAGAAGAAAAAGACTGGCCATGGCTAAAAGAATGGGACTAAATTGTACCATCCAGTAATTACAACAAACTGCATTCTCAAAACCCAGACCCCAAACACCACAACTCGGTCCTTTGTTCAAAGTTGGCAGTGTTATTGTACACATAATGCTTGTCATGACTGTGTACTGATCATAACTACTGTCTTCAATATCAGAAAGATTTCATCACATGTCTGACTGCCATAAACTGTATAATCAGCAACTGTCCTCCCCTCTGTGATTGTGACGCAAAGCAATGTCTGTCTCTGTACTATCACCAGTAATGGCTGACTGGCAGATGGTGTGTTGTGGTTTGGAGTTTATCACAGCAGGATATGGATACTGCGTAAAGGTGGACGCACAGTTCAGCCATTCACATGACCAGAAACACACAGGCCCTCAAACGGCATATCATAATACACTAGTAGCATTTATTTCACTCTTTCAAATCTTCTATTTTCCAGGCAGAATTTGTTTTTTTATCTGCATGCCAACTACCTTGCTCCTCTACCACAACAAATAATATTGTTTATTTTTTGGTGTATTTTATGCAAAGGCAGAACAGTCTTTAAACACTGCATGGAAACTGGAATGGTACCTAGGCATACAACTTCACTGAACCAGAAACATATATATATGACATTCACAATCATAATGACAGACATGGGCCACAATACACAAAGATTACTTTACCTACAACAACATTAAGCTATACAAATTGCTTTCACAATGCTTCAACTTTCACTTTAACACTGCTTTCTCACAAGCACCTGTACTGTGCTTAAGAAAGCTGCCTGTAAAGAACAATAATTATTAAGAAGGAAATGAATGCAGAAGACGGGAAAACCCACTGTCTGCTCACACTCATTTCACCTTTGTGCTTCAATTCATAGCTGTTTTATAAGCAGCAACAAGTTCTTCAACAGTTTAGTGCATCAATATCTTACTCATCGTAACACTGACAATAAAAAAGGAGATCAAGGTTTAAACTACACGTACTGAGATAAAACCACACTCCTTTCTGTGTTTTCATCTTGTTTCCAAATGCTGGCACTCAGTTCTGTTCCAGATTAGTTTTTCTCTTCCTTTTTATTGTACATTATTTCAGAAGAAAACAAAAACAACACCAAAACAGTTTCGTTTACCTGAAAATGAGCAACATTATTATTATAACATCATTTTGGGTTGCAACTTTGGAACTGCACTCTCTCTCTCACACACACACCTGTACCCACTCTCTCAAAGACTTTGTTTCATCCATGGAATACATTTGCCAGTTACATCCTGGAAATTGTCTGCTGTCACTCAGCGATACGGAGCAAGGCACAGCCACACAGTAGGGCCAAAGACTTTGGAATAAGCAAATAAAGTCTCCCTCCTACATGCACAGGTGGGTCATCAACCTCAAACTTGATTCGCTCAACCTAACACTTGATTCATTCAATTAGTTTGTCGGGCATACAGCAAAACGTTATTGCATCTGGGGCTGGGAGAAAACAGGCCCGGTAAAACGGAAGTCATACCGACAGCTATCAACGCAAATGACTCTCTTCCAACTGCAACCCATGCTGCCACTACCAACTTCTCTGCCAACCCCAGCACATCATGAGCATCAAAGTCCTAGCACTGGTTTACCGCAGCTTTCCTCCAACAACTGCCATAGCTGATCATGCCATAGGTCTCGTTGGTGCTCAAATGGCCGTAAGTTTGCAACAGACTGGTCAGATTACATCAGGCATTTCTTTTATAACCCCCCACCCCTGCCAGCACAAATAAAACAGAACTTGTATGAAGGGGGTCAGAATTAGCTGTTCACCTGGGTCGGACCACCTGATGTCTACATGCGTGCTTCAATGCAATGTTGATTCAAGTTTAATATTTCACTATCCAAACCTTACAGAGGGTGCTGACAGCGCTAATGGACAGATATGCAGAAATAAGGAGTGTCCCTTCAACAGTGTAACCAGTTATGGCAGAGTTTGGAGGAAGCTGCCAGAAAACGAGGCTTGGAGTGTGCAAGAGCGTATCCTGCAAGACCGCCCTAGGAACCAGACTGAGCGCCAGCTTGTCTGGCCAAACAGTAGGAACATCAAAGGGGAAGTGGGGATGAGGGACTCCTTGAGGACAACTGAGTGCATGGCCAAGAAAGGACTCAAAGTTCAACCTGACCAGCACATGGAATGCAGAAGATGACTGACCCGTCGCAGTGTTCCTTTAGACCATTTCTCCTCCTGCGTATCCCCACCAGGGACAGCAACAGCAGCTTCACCTCAGGAGTCACCATCTTTTGGCTTTTTTCGTGATCATAACTTAAATTTTGGCGCATGAGTACTTGCATCTTGGATTAATTTTGGGCAGCAAGGCTGCACTGAGGCACACACAAAATAAATCATGCGCAAAACAATGCGGTTAGCAGTTTAAGTTGGATATCATGTCTAACCATGAAGTCCACTGAAGCATAAATAGTTGCAAAGGACACTGCTCATCCCATGTTGTCATTCAACCGTTCCAGTCCGATCTGCATCCATATCGGTGCTGGTGAATTTGATTCTAATCCAAGGCAGAACCGGTTGCATTATGTTCAGCACGTCAACAGCCTCCACTCTGAAGTGATAAGCCTGTTGACTGAAGTTCTGTGGACATCCACAGTCAGCCTTCCACAGTGTATGAAAAGCACAACTAGGGACAAAAACAACAACACAAAGGGCAAAAGCAGACAGCAGAACAAACCCCGCTATAGATAGGTGTCAAAGTGCGTCTCCTCCAAATCAAAGTCATTGTCCATGTCATCGTAGGGGCCATCAGGGTTGTCTCCCCCTGGGGAGGTCAGCTCCTCAAAGTCGTGGTCCTCTTCACATTCCGACGGCTCGCTGCTGTCCAGCCAGCTCTGCACCCGCGTGGTCAGCCTCTCCTGATAGTCCGCCTCGTCGGCGATGATCTCCTCCTCTATCCCCTGCCGCGAGCACATCTCCAGCATCTGGATGGGCTGGAAGTGTTTGGGGGAGCTGGCTGGGCGCAGGCGAATGGAAGAGCCGGCAGGCGCCAGCTCCTCCAGCTCTTCCCCCTGGATGCAGTTGTGGTGGGAAGGGGGGTAGTAGTTGTGTGACGAGGACTGCAGGTACGTGCTGGCTTTCTCGCCGCCTCCCACATCGTGAGCCTCGGGGGAAGTGACGGGAGGATCCTCGCTGCTTTCCGAGGCCCACGGTGCTGGGAGACTGCCGTGGGTGGACCACGGTGGGGGTATGGGGCTGTAGGTAGAGTCCACCTGATCTTGGGCAGGACTAGAATTGCTGGCAGGGGTGCCCTGGTCAGGGGTTGGGGGGAAGATATCAAACACGGGTCTGTGACTGGAACTAGGCGCAGGGGCGCCTATAGTGTTGTCCGGAGAGACATAGGGGGAGCCCGACTCTGTCAGATGGTTGTAGGCCAAGTTGTCAGCCCACGACGGCGCCTGGGACATCAGGGGGTGATCATCATCAGGCATGCTCAGCGACAATGAGGACCGCATTGGGGGCATCTGCGTGGTTCTTTTCCACGGCAAAACCCGCTCAACTTCCGTCTCCTCTACCGGTTCAGGTTCTGCTTCTCCGCCGTCATCTGAATTGGACATCCCCGAGTCTGTAACATTCACACGTACAAAGATTATAAATCTACACACTGTGTTTACATGGCAGGTATGTTCTTGTGTGCTTCTTTCTTTCTTTCCTTTTATCTGTCTCTGTCTAGATGTTTGTTTGACTGTGTGTGAGTGCATGCATGTATGTGTGCGCATGTGAATGCATGCATGTGTGTCTGCATGCATGCATATGAGATTGTGTACATGCTCATGCTTGCTCAAACCAAACATTTCAAACAATATTTTCTGACCTGTCAGAGAGAACCTAAAAAGCCAGCTTTAACCAGCCAATAAAGAAGTTTTCAAATGTGTACAACAGAACCGCAAGCAAAAACCAGAGACTGGGTAAAGCCAGCAGGGCGGAGAACCCACATACCCTGTGAAGTAAGCAGAGAGTTGAAAGCTACACACCACACACACACACACACACGCACACACAGTCACTGGGTGGAAGGCCCACATACCCAGTGAAGTAAGCAGTGTCAGAAGCTCCACACACTCACACACACACAGTAACACATACACACAGTAACACATACACACACACACACACACACACAGTAACACACACACACTCACAGAGTAACACACGCACACACAGAGTAACACACACACACATACACCCACCCACACACTCACTCCCTCACACACATACACACACACACATACACACACACACATACACACACACACACACACACACACACACACACACACACACACACACACACACACAGTGAGTCACAGGGCAGAAGGCCCACATACCCAGTGAAGTAAGCAGAGAGTCGGAAGCTCCACCTCCCAAAGTGAACTTGACACCCTCCTCTTTGGCCTCCTCCTCCTTTGCCTTTGCCCCTGAGGATGGGTCTCCTGGCAACAGATCATATTCACTGCTGGTTATCACATTCACTGCTGGTTACCACATTCACTGCTGGTTGTCACATTCACCACTGGTTATCACATTCACTGCTGGTTACCACATTCACCACTGGTTACCACATTCACTGCCGGTTATCACATTCACTGCTGGTTACCACATTCAGTGCTGGCTATCACATTCACTGCTGGTTATCACATTCACTGCTGGTTATCATGTTCAGTGCTGGCTATCACATTCACTGCTGGTTACCACATTCACTGCTGGTTATCATGTTCAGTGCTGGCTATCACATTCACTGCTGGTTACCGCAGTCACTGCTGGTTATCATGTTCAGTGCTGGCTATCACATTCACTGCTGGTTACCACATTCACTGCTGGTTATCATGTTCAGTGCTGGCTATCACATTCACTGCTGGTTACCACATTCACTGCTGGTTATCATGTGCACTGCTGGTTATCACACTCACTGCTGGTTATCATGTGCACTGCTGGTTATCACGTTCACTGCTAGTTACCATCCATGCCAACACACACACAACCAGCAGCTGCGTGTGGGTGTCAGCAAGAAATCTGTGCACATTTATACTGTATGTGTTTTTATGTCTTTTTAGTTTTTTGTGCTTGCTGATGAAGTGCACAGTGTATCATGGGTTCAGTGAGCAGCGAGCTTCCTCTCTCTGAGACATGCACAAATCCCTTGATATAGCCTACCCATGTTTGCTTCTTTTTTGTTTGTTTGTAGTATGTGCTTTGGCCTCTAAGACTCCACTATTATTACTATTATCATTATCATTATGAGAAGCAAACACACTTGGAGAATAGGTAGACAGGCAATTCAGGTCGCTGTTGTTGCATCTCTTGCTCCACACAAGACACAGCCAAACACTAATAAACTCAAACTCGAATTTGAAAACTTGAATACTCATGGATAGCAGCATAAAGTTCATTTGGACCTTTGTAACAGCCACTCCACTGATTAAGCCTACTAAATCAGTCAGCCACAAAGACAGCTTCACCAATGTATGCATACCTTTAGGAGGTGCTTTAGTTTCATCCGTTGTGACAGCTGTGTCATGGGTGCTGAGTGTCTGCACTTTGACCGGCGAGGTGTTGTCACTGTCGCAGGGAGACTGCTCCTGCTGCAGCTGGTGGTTGATAAGGCGCCTCAGCTGCTGGTGCATCTGGTGGTGGGACATCTGCTGGCTGGGGCTGTGGTCCTCCACCGTGTGCTTCTTCTCCATCACAAACTGCACACACCACCGTGGAGGTCCAGATCACAAACGCTCTTGGTCGACAGAATAATTCCACCGGTTACTGGCATCCATCAGGGCAAAATGAGTTTGACCTTGAAGGTAGCACTCCAAAAACAGTAGTGTGCCACTCAAGTACATGAGGATGCCCCGTCATATCAGACTGGATGGCAACATTTTCTGCAGTTCAAATTACATCGGGGGGAAAAGGGGTAAGAGACGGATGTCCTGGTGGATAAGGTGATATCACCCCTCACCTTACACCAGTGTGCAAAAAAATAAAATAAGGAAAACTGAGTGTAAGTAGTGGCGATAAAAGGGACATACACAAATCACTTGCAATACAAGAGACTGGCTACGAAGCACAGGCTTACCATTTTGCGTGGTCTGAACAGGGCATCTTCTAGCAAGTGGTGCATGTGGCTGTCCTGTACATCCTTCTTGGAGTACACAGACTCCACAGAGTGAATGTCAACGACTGTGGGAGATGGGGAGAAGTACACCTCGTTCTCGCTGAAATCAAAGTATTAAAAGTGAAAAGTCAGAGTGCATCGGTATTTCTGCACATATCATATTCTTCCATTTTCTTTCTTTCTTCCTATATCTAATTTTGTGTTTGGATTTATATCCTTCCACTTTATTCATTTCTTGATATATCCAATTTTGTGCGTGTGTTGTCTCAATAAAGTAAGGGTTTCTTTATAACCTTTCTCATGTTTGGATATTTTTTCAGAACATTAACAGTCAACTCCGCTTCAGAATGTTTTCTTTTTCTTACAACATTTACATGTGCCCACGCAAGTATGTATGCCATACACACACACACTCATACATGTATGCATATCTCCCCCAGCATAATCAAGGAAATCAGGTCATGCTTTTTTTATGTAAACAGCAAATACACTTTACTGTGGAACATGCTAATACAAAAAGGGGAAACACAGACACACAGACAATATTTTCATCCACAAAAATACAAGTTATCCACACACAAAAAGTACACCTGCAAAAAAGAGAGCCAAATGTGGTGAACTCACTCGGAAAGGGAGGAGGACGATTTTTGTGGCTGCACGTTGTTGGACAGCTTGGGGTCACTGACCATGCGTGACCCCAGGAATGTTCCGTGAGAGGTGATGTGGTGCAGGGCGTCACGCACGTTCAGCCGGGAAAACACGGTCAGGATGGACGTCTCTCGAGTCTGAGGCTTCTCTCTCAACAGCAAAGGTTTGAGGAATTTGATGTTGAAGTGTTCAAACCTGAAAAAGTGATGTACCATTGCAAGAGTCAGAGACTTGTGTATGAAAGGAGGTGAACGCACTTGATGGCTGTGACTGAAAACAGATATGTACAGTGATTTCACTCTGCACCTATCAAACATCACACACCCTCTGATCCTCAAGGAAAAAGTTTCTGAAAATCCTTAAATGCACTCTGAAATCTTTCAGTGAGTATTTTCAGTTTCATTGCTCCACCTGTCTGGAATTCGCGGCTTTCCAGTCTGTAAAATCTCCCCTTAGCTCCCGACTTTCCTGTTACAGCAGACCTTTTCATGGAGTTAGGTGGACCATTAAAGTGTGAGCTGAGATCATGTTTATGTACACGAGTGTAAATGATGTATCCTAGCAGAATGAGCTTTTGTTTTGTGGAAAGATCTGTGCTGTGTTAAAAGCCACCTAGTAGTAGCAGCATTGTACAAAGCCTGATGACAGACTAACAAGAAAGTGACTGATAAAAGACCACCCTGATGAGAGACTACACCTCCCCTATGACCACTTCTGAAGCCCTTCCCATCAGACTGCTGTGTAAATAACCCCCATCCAAGGACCCCCCCCCCCCCCCCCCCCCCGCTGGATTTTTAGACTGGTCTTAAAATGAGAGGTTTCAGTACTTCTGCTGTAAAGTATGGCTCAAAGAGAACATTAAAACACACACAACTTAAGGGAAGAGTCCAAAAAGAGATTGCAGTTGTGGGAAATTTCCTACGAACACACAACTTAAACTAGACCCCTTTTTCACAAATACAGAACACAACAATGCTTTGGGGGTGGTTGTGGGGTGGGGGGTGGGGCTTTGGGCTGGGGGGAGAGGGGAGGGGTGAACAAAATTGCTTACATTAACTTGACATGAAAAACATGATGCTTATCTTTAAAAAAAGACAAAGAAAGGGTTAAGTAGGCTAAAGTTCAGGTGTAAATACATCTGAAAGTGAAGCTGATGAATGAGCTTCACAAATATCCGGCTTTCAGAGGAGTACCCATTCATTCTGAGCTGAACAGCAACAAGTGCCCAGGTTGGGCAGACTACTTGGGCCTCAATGCTGAAAGGGTTTCATACAGTTCATCTGCTCACTTTTGCTCCATCTCTTTCTGATCATATTTAATATTTTAAGTTAAAAACATGTTACCGACGTATGAACTAAGATACCCTAACTACGTTAACAACCACAAATCGTTCTTTGTTATCTTTCTCTCATAATGGCTTCATCTTCTTCAACTTTCGAACAATCGCCCAGATATAACCGCACTGGTTGACTGGGCGTAAAACACCAATTTACTTACTTACTAACTTTCGAACAACTTTCTACTCACTCCAGTCCTGCGTCCCACATGTCACATTAGAAAACACAGAATACCCCCCTTTACGAAAAATCCAAACTAGCTCACCTGTTTTTCAGTGAGTTGTGGCTGGTTCTGCCGATGATGTCCTCCATACCAGCCATCAGATGGTCAATCACCTGCACAGCACAACCCCATGATCATATGCACTAGCCGCCAATGTCCACAAATAGAAGGGATAGTAATAATTCACGCTTAGTTCGAAAGAGATGCTGTTCTTCACGATCAAAGTCCTGGACGATAATATGCACCGACCGCAAGTTGTGTCACAAATGTACCAAGATCATCTGGTGCGCCACAGTCTGATTTCAGCTTTCGGGACTTCTGAAGTCTCCAGTCACCTGAACACCGGAGGAACCTGGGATTCTCTTGTATACCTCAGTTCAGGAGAGGGGACCTCCCATTCTTGTCTGCCTTGTTTCATAAATCTCCACTAATCCCTGGGGCCTATTTTCAGCCACCACAACAACACAAGAGGTGTAAGCTGAGAGGTCGTCAACTCTCGCTGACCTTGCTCAAGATTCAGACAGTTAGTCTTCCCCCACCCTCTTCCCCTCCACCAAGGCCAGTGTCAGATGCCTTGTGTGACTCTGAAGCCATCTGTGTTCCTTTTATAGCACTCCTAAGCCCTGAGGTATTTCATGTCCGCAGCCATGGTGTTGTAAAGCTGTAACTGGCGCGGTGTCATATATACATCTACCCATGACTGGCATGCTACTAACTATCCGGTGTTTTATAGTCCTTTAAAGAGTGTGTGTGAGTGCGCAAAGTTCATGGCGACCCTGTTTGGTGGCTGAGATAAGGCCTGGTTCTTGACCCCATGAAATGAAGACAAAAACAGCCAATTTATTCCTGTACTTGATGTCAGACTCAGAGTCAGCGTGAGAACATAATAGCTTCATTCTGTCAAAAAACTGATTCATTCTTCACCACTGCAATAAACGTAGACATGTTCAAGCTGGGTTTTGTTTTTGTTTTTTAACCTCAGGGTCATGCAGGCCTTGATGTTTCCACTTCCTTCTCTCTCTTTTCTTGGTCTTTTTTTCTTCCTTTCCCCCCCCCCCCCCCCCCCCATCTCTCTTTTCTCTGTGGTTGATCAGGCCTTCTTCATTGGTTCAAGCTGTTGTTAGCATGATACAGCAGATACATCATAACCAACTGTTAACTTTTTGTATTGTTAGATTGTGATATAATGAATACCTCTGTAGATGACAAGTACAGCACTTTATTATAGGTAATAAAACAAACACCTGATTTGGAAGGGGTTGGTATGCACTGAAAGCACAGGGATTCAGTCGCCATATATGTAACAGTAAGAGTTGCACATATATATACACTTCAGGTAAGAAACAGTTGCTACATATATATATGACTGTAGCCTCCCAAAAGATGTTTTCTTCCTTTCTCTACATTTAATTTCAACAACATACCTCATATCTATCCAAATCCAGGTCCAGTACGCCAGGACAACATGCCATTCAAGTTCTATGAATCACTGAATGGAATTCCAGACATTCTTTGAGAATTTACGTTTGGGGCTGTTCCTGCTGACCTTTCCCTTTATCATGTCACACCCCATGAGAACCTTGGCACATGTTCCGTGCAAGTCTGGAATCCAGTCTGAGGGCTTGTGCAACATTTGGCCTTATCTGATTAGTCAGTGACTGTCAAAGTATTTCCCCATGATGCAAGCATTTTTCAAAAATGCATGATCAGTGAATGGAAAATTCTTGGCTGATGACAGTGTTCACAGAAAAAATATGACCATGTGCCTAGCAAATGCTACAGTTCTGAAAAATGCTGCCAAGTACGATGTATTACTTCTATAAACCTGATCAGAGTCATGGGGTTCATCAGGTTGATAAAACAAAGGCAGGCATGAAAACACACAAAGGCTGTCACAGACATGAAAACACACACAGGCTGTCACAGACATGAAAACACACAATGGCTGTCACAGACATGAAAATACACAGGCTGTCACAGACATGAAAACACACAAAGGTGATCACAAACATGAAAACACAACGGCTGTCACAGACATGAAAACACACAGGCTGTCACAGACAAAAAAGCACACAAAGGCTGTCACAGACACGAAAACACACACAGGCTGTCACAGACATGAAGACACACAAAGGCTGTCACAGACATGAAAACACACAAAGGCTGTCACAGACATGAAAACACACAATGGCTGTCACAGACATGAAAACACATAATGGCTGTCACAGACACAAAAGCACACAAGGACTGCCACAGACATGAAAACACACAATGGCTGTCACAGACATGAAAACACACAACGGCTGTCACAGACATGAAAACACACAACGGCTGTCACAGACATGAAAACACACAGACTGCCACAGACAAGAAAACACACAAAGACTGCCATAGACATGAAAACACACAACAGCTGTCACAGACATGAAAACACGCAGGCTGTCACAGACATGAAAGCATGCAAAGGCTGTCACAGACATGAAAACACACACAGACACAAAAGCACACAAAGGCTGTCACAGACATGAAAATGCACAAAGGCTGTCATTTAAACCACCAGGAACACACAAGAGGAGGACACAGAACAGCTCAGGCAGCCAGAGAGACTGAAGAAAAGGCCACACAAGTGGAGACTAGTTACTTACTCGTTCATTCAACATTTCACTCATGGATGGATTTTTCTCCTCTTGTCTTTTCACTTTCAAGGCATTCACCACTGGTTTGATAGTAATCCCCTGGAAAACAAACAAACAAAGATTATACCCTGAAAACTACTTGGCAAAGCCCAATACATATTTAAATATAAAGTCCAATACATGTACACATTATTATTAATAGTTTTGTCTGAATACATGTTTGTGTTTGTTGTTGATTACAGTCAAAATGCACACAAGGACCAACCCCAGTAACAGCCAACCCACAGTTAAAGCCATTTTGTCTCAGTCCCTGGCCTTTCTGCTTTATGCTTGTAAAAAGACCCTGCTAACATGTGCACTCATACTGTGGTCTGCTGGGCTTAGTGGGCACCTGCTTCCAGTCCAAAACTGTCCTACTGAACTCCTGTTAACATGGGCACTCATACTGTGGTCTGCTGGGCTTGTGGGCACCTGCTTCCAGTCCAAAATTGTCCTACAAAACTCCTGTTAACATGGGCTACTCATACTGCCATCTACTGGGCTTGTGGGCACCTGCTTCCAGTCCAGAACTGTCCTACTGAGCTGCTAACATGGCTACTCATGCTGCGTTTGGCTGGGCTTGCAGGTACCTGCTTCCAGTCCAAAACTGTTAACCTGGGCTACTTGTACTGCCATCTACTGGGCTTGTGGGCACCTGCTTCCAGTCCAAAACCATCCTACTGAGCTGCTAACATGGCTACTCATGCTGCATTTGGCTGGGCTTGCAGGTACCCGCTTCCTGTCTAAAACTGTCCTACAGAACTCCTGCTAACATTGGCACTAACACTGCCATACACTGGGCTTGTGGGCAACTGCTTCCAGTCCAAAACTGCCCTATAGAACTCTGTACTGCGACCACTGACAGCTTCCTTCTTTTTGCACGTTTGACGAATGGGCACACATGCAAAAGAAAAGATATTCTGTCACCAGTTTAGCACCATGGTAACCACAGTGATTACTGCTCCTCTGTAGAAGCTTTGGATAGAGTGTACTGGTTTTACCTGACATGCACACACAAAGCCTTCAAGTCAGCCATGTATGTGAAGTATGGTCCCAGATTTGAACCCACACAGTGAATAACACCCGATCAGACGACCAACCCGTTATGTCACCACCTTTTGCTCAGTCCTACAGCTGGTTGCATAAGTGGGTTTCAACTGTATGTACTTACAGAGCATAATTTTACTACATGCACTACAAACAAGCCTGACAGAAGCTGTCTCCTCCTTGACAGATGTTTACCTGTGGAGAGTAAGTACCCACCCACCAACAACAACAACAACAAAAAATTCCAGGCAAAGTATGCATAACTGTCAACTGACCTGGATGAAAACGGTGAAGAAGACAACAATGATGGTGGTGGTGACAAACATGTTTTTCTCCTGCACCACGTTTTCGTCGATAAGAAGGGAGAGACAGAAAGCAATTCCCCCTCGCAGACCTCCGTACGACATGATGAATTGGTCGATGCCAGTCAGACGAATGACACGCCTCCGGTTTGTTAGGAAGGCAAGGCACACAACACCTGCAAGTCAAGTCAAGTAAGTCAAGTAATTTATTTCAGAAACCCCAATGGGGGTACATGAAACATCAATGAAAGAACATCTGACAAATTTCACAATGGTTAGACATGGCAATAAACATAAAATGCAAATGCATACAAGAAAAACAAACAAACAAACAACAACAACAACGGACCAACCATACAAATTTGTTTTCTAAAACATTCCATTCTGACTCAAAACATGCAAAAAACAATGTAATTCTCAGCTGCTTGGGAAGCACAATTACATAACATGTATCAAAATAGACATGCAGTCTTCGAACAGAAACATTCAAGCAGAAACTGTGCAGAGAGAACTGTGTCAGTTTCAGTGATTCTTCTTCTTCTTTTTTTCAAGTGGAAGCTGTTCATAATGTTTGAAAAATCACGGATGACCACACGCACAAAAATGTATCATTTGTTTATTTCAATTTTTTGGGGGGGGTTTGCTGTTACTGCTACCATTGTCATTATCAGTATTATAAACCCAAACTTCACAATTAATTCAGTCAACCCCTCTGTTCAAACAATTCATGCAACAACAAAAAGTGGCTTTACAAAAAGGGTGGTCTCTAAAATGGGTTTCAAACATTTCCTTAGGCATACGCAAGAAAGAGTCTTCAAAACTGTGCTCCTACAAGAAGAATACCACAATCTTAACCCAGTATGTTCCACAATCTTAACCCAATATATTTCACAATCTTAACCCAATATATTTCACAATCTTAACCTAACATGTTCCACAAACTTAGCCCAATATGTTCCACAATTTTAACCCAATATATTCCACAGTCTTATTCTTAACCCAATATGTTCCACAATCTTAACCCAGTATGTTCCATAATCTTAACCCAGCAAGTTCCACAATCCTAACCCAGCAAGTTCCACAGTCTTAACCCAGTATATTCCACAATCTTAACCCAGTATGTTCCACAATCTTAACCCAGTATATTCCACAATCTTAACCCAGTATGTTCTACAATCTTAACCCAGTATCTTAACCTAGTATGTTAAACAATCTTAACCCAGTATGTTCCACAATCTTAACCCAGTATGTTCCACAGTCTTAACCCAGCGTTGCCAAACAACAATGATCCCTCTGTACTCACCAACAATGCGATAGATGATGCAGAAGAGGATGGCGAAGAAGATGAAGTCCCATTGCCAATCAAGTGTGTCCACCACAGTTGAGAGACCCAGGAACATAAAGATGACTGTCTCGCTGATGTTGGCAATCATCTTCATGGTGTATTTCGTTGTGGTCACGGACTTTTCGTTCATATTCGCTTCCACATAATGACGCATTGTGATACCGCCAAATGTCAGCCTGGAAAGGGTGAGGATAACATGATGACAGACAAGTTCATTTTCCTGACTTGCTCATTAAACTGGAATTCCCTTCATTCATCTAATTATGTTCTTATTTTTAATAATGCAAATAATTCCTAATGATTCGCTCTCACTGAAACATTTCAACGCCAGACCAACTGGCAGTGGAGAGAAGGAAATGAGCTGTCATTTTTCAAAAATACTAGGAGAACATTACCAGGCAGCAAGAAGCACCCTCCCCATCCTCTCCCCCAAAAGGGAAATTCAAAGAGGCAAAATTAAATTAACATGACAAGCACATTGACAGCCTCACTACAACCATGTTTCATCTTGTCTCTGTGGAAAAACTCTTATACACTACCCCCCTCCAAACTCTTATCAACTACCCCCCTTCCCCCACCCCAACTCTTATTCACTACCCCCCTCCCAACTCTTATTCACTGCCCCCCCCCCCCCCCCCCCGCCCCCCAACTCTTATTCACTACCCCCCCCCCCCCCCCCCCCAACTCATCCCATAACGCCCAACTCTTATCCACTACCCCCCCCCCCCCCATTCTTATCCACTATCTCCCTCCCTAACCTTATGCACTCCACCCCCCCCCCACTCTTATCCACTACCCCCACACCCAACTCTTATTGACTACCCCCCACCCCCCACAAAAATTATCCACTACCCTCCCCCTCTTATCCACTACCCCCCCCCCCCCCCCCCCCCCCCAGTCTGATCCACTACCCCCCCCCCCCCCCCGCCAACTCTGATGACTACACCCAAGTCTATCCACTACCCCCCCCCCCCCCACCCCAAAACTCATCCATACCCCTCCCCCCCCCCCCCCCCAACTCTTTCCACTATCACCACCACCCCAACTCTTACCCACCCCCCCCCCCCCCCCCCCAACTCTTATCCACTCCCCCTTCCCCCAACTCTTATCCACTACCCCCCACCTACACACACACCCTTTCCCAAGTATCGAAATGGTTCACAATTACACAAACTGAGTCCAGATAGTCAACACTATTCTTTCTGAATTTGGCACTAATTTCTTCACAAAACAACTTACGCCAAGATTCCCGACAGATGCATCATCTCAGCAGTGAGGTAGGCCAGGTAGCCCAGGGTGAAGACAAACAACGGTTCAATGATGCGCACGTGATCAGTGTACTTGGTGATAAAGCCGCCAATCATTCCGTACAACACGCCAATGAGCGTTCCGCCCAGGGCGATGATGAAGAAGGAGCCAATGCCCGCAGCGTAGTCAATCACCTGAATGTTGGCCTCGCCAATTTCCGTGTAGCCCTCCATCATGTGGTATAGAACCTGCACCAGAGCATCAGTGTCAATTAAGATGAACTTAAGGGTGTGACAAATAATATTTGTGTGAATGTACGGGCACCACTGTGATTGCAACTGTATTTTCTTCTTTATTCACTTGATTTTATTCAGTTTTTATTCGGAGTGAAACTGTGTAGTATTTACTTACTTTTTTTATGTACTTGTTGTAATTTGTCAAAGGCAGACAAGTGAACTTCCTTTTTAAGAATTAATAAAGTATTATTGTATTGTACTGTACATGTGCTGTCATGACATGTAAAGGAGTTTTCCATCAGTTTTATTTGAACTCAGTTGATTTTTTAACACATTTTTTTTTTTTTTTAAACTTTTCATAGCACATTGGCTTTTAAGTCCTTGAAAATGGCAGATCTCACCCCCCCCCCCCCCCCCCTTTTACTTTTAAAGACTAGCAACCCTGTTCTCTCTCTCTCTCTCTCACTCACATACACACACACACACACACACAAGCACACACACACCCTTCCAAGCACAAAGGCACTTACCACAGTGACTCCATCGTTGAGCAAGGATTCCCCAAACACAATGATGTAGAGCATTTCATTGACGTGAACATCCTCAAAGACGGCCAGCACAGCCACGGGGTCCACGGCGGAGATGAGGGCGCTGAACATGAGGCAGTGGAGGATGGAGATTTTGCGGGAGATCCATCCCAGATTGCTGACCGCCCAAAGCGACAGACCTATAGCAACCTGCAAAGCAATCGCCATTAGGATCATATGACCTACGGAAAAATGGATATTTTAGCAAAGCAGCCCAGCAACCCGCAAAGCAATCGCCATTAGAATCATGTGATGATCTACGGAAAAATGGATATTTGAGCAAAGCAGCCCAAAACTGCACAATTCTGGGTGTTGATTATGTCACACTCACAGTGAGCACCTATGCGTACCTTTCTCTGCCACCTGTTCTACAAACTCAACACTGCCCCAACACTGTGTGCAGTCTAGAGAGCTCCTCCCCCCCCCCCACCCAAAAAACATTCATCAGCAGAGTCCCCCCCCCCCCCTTTCCCCAAAGCATGGATCATCAGCCAAAGCCCCTTCCCCCACCCCCTCCTCCCCAAAGCATGGATCATCAGCCAAAGCCCCTTCCCCCACCCCCTCCTCCCCAAAGCATGGATCATCAGCCAAAGCCCCTTCCCCCACCCCCTCCTCCCCAAAGCATGGATCATCAGCCAAAGCCTCTTCCCCACCCTTTCCTCATCAAAGCACAGATTATCAGTTAGTACTGATGGTGGATTAATGTTCTATTCTGCACAAAAGATGGCCAGCTGTCTGGCTGACAAAACACTAATCAATATGATTTATTGACACAACTCTTTTTTCCATGCAAGTCAAAAAGGAAAAACTGCCCGCTAACAAACAGCAACAAACAAATATTAGCAGTCATAAAAGCATACATATATATATATATATATATATATATATATATATATATGTTCATTTGTATGCATGGGTGGGACAGCATCATTTGCAGACATGTAGTGGGTGTATGTATACTGTGTGCATGCATGTGTATCACTACATGCATGGGTGTTGTTTTTGTTGTTGCTTTTGTGTGTGTGTGTGTTTTTTGGGGGGAGGGGTTCCAAATGTATACAAGTTAAAGGAAACCACATGCAAAGAAGTCAGTTGGCCTGAAAAAGTACAAAATGTGCAAATATTTCCAACTGCAGACTCTATCGATGACATTGTTCTGTTGATACAAGTTTCAACAGTACTGTTTTACTTCAAATTTGAGCTCCTCAGGATGCAGCCATGTTGGTTCATTCTTCACCAATCAAGAACAGACATGGTTGGCTCATGATGTAATGTACACTTCTGCCACACATGCTGGCCCCAAACACAGTCATCACAGACACAGACTGCCATTCACAAAATGGCAGCTGCTCTCACAGCCGTGCTTTTACAACTTTCAAACATCGATCTTTAACAAACTAGACCAAAAATCAACAGAAAAACTGCTTAAGTTGACTTTTTGTTTTGTTTTTGTTTTATGAGAGTCTATTTTTGATTTGATTCAGATGACAGGACAATGATGCTTCTGTGTTTGGGGTCTCCTTTAATGCCCTATGCATGTGCACACACAAAATCGGCGTTTGTCGCACAGATAAACTGACCGTGTTCCAAAGCGTGTTGACCACGGCCAGCAGCAGGATGGTTCCCAAGTTGTTGAAGAAGGCACGGAGCGGCATGTGGTAGCCGGCATCATAGATAATGGGGGGCAGGAGGAAGAGGAAGAAGGTGTTGGCGTCCAGCACGTACTGCGAGGTGCTGGCGGTGTGGGTGAAGTGGAGGACCGAGCCCACCACAATCCCCATCACTATCAGCAGGCATGACTCAGGAAGGATGGAAGACAGTCGGTCGTAGAGATGAAAGCCTGAAACAGAGGAAGTGGAACTGAACAACTCTGGTGAAGACAGTGAAGACAGTCAGTCATAGAGATAAAAGCCTGAAACAGAAGAAGCGAGAGGAAGTGGGACTGAACAACTCTGGTGAAGACAGTGAAGACAGTCAGTCATAGAGATAAAAGCCTGAAACAGAGGAAGTGAGAGGAAGTGGAACTGAACAACTCTGGTGAAGACAGTGAAGACAGTCAGTCATAGAGATAAAAGCCTGAAACAGAGGAAGTGAGAGGAAGTGGAACTGAACAACTCTGGTGAAGACAGTGAAGACAGTCAGTCATAGAGATAAAAGCCTGAAACAGAGGAAGTGAGAGGAAGTGGAACTGAACAACTCTGGTAAAGACAGTGAAGACAGTCAGTCATAGAGATAAAAGCCTGAAACAGAGGAAGTGAGAGGAAGTGGGACTGAACAACTCTGGTGAAGACAGTGAAGACAGTCAGTCATAGAGATAAAAGCCTGAAACAGAGGAAGTGAGAGGAAGTGGAACTGAACAACTCTGGTAAAGACAGTGAAGACAGTCGGTCATAGAGATGAAAGCCTGAAACAGAGGAAATGGAACTGAACAATTCTGGTGAAGACAGTCGGTCATAGAGATGTAAGCCTTAAACAGAGGAAATGGAACTGAACAATTCTGGGTGTTTGTTGTTGTTGTTGCTGTATGTACCACAGGGATGAAAGCCTAAAGCTGCTCAGGTTTTTGTTGTGTGATGTGATGTATTTCAAGCGCTAATTAACCCCCTTATGTGTTGATAAAAATTATCCATAAAATGAATGGAAATTGATATGAATTACAGTTAAATGACATCAGATTCCTCCCCCACATAAAAAACCAGGTCAAAACCCATAGAAAAGAAAAAGACGGAGTAACAGACAGGGTGCAATGAAATAAACACACTGTGCAGATGCGCTTGGTCACATCATTCATAATACTATCAATATCTGTTTCTTCATAATCATAAGTTTATTTCTGTTGTTGTTGTTGTTTATTTTCATCAAAAATAAAGAAAAAATTGTCAAGTTTAAAACTAATAAAAAAAGCATGACAATGCTGAAAACAAGAAGAAAAAAGAAAGATAACAGAACAAACAAACAAAACAAGAATGTGAAGAAACAAAACAAAAACAAACAAAACAAAATGAACAAAAACACCCCAAAAAAAAAAACAGAACTTGCAAGAATAAAAAGAAAATGAAACAAGAGATGGGGGAAAAAATCTCCAAAACTTCAACAAAGAAACACAAAGAACAAAACAAAGCTAATGACATTAACTTTTTAAGAAAATATACCTGACAGGCAACAACTACCCACTCCCTTCAACCTAACATTCTATGTCAGTGAAATGTGGTTAGTGGTAACGGGACTTGGTTAGCTCTATCAGACACTGTAGTGCAACAGCGCACATTCAGCACAAACGTCAGCGTGGGCGATCTCGGACAACACGCACGCTCATCATCCCATCTGTTACCACATTCTGAACAGGAGGTGGGTCACCCAGGCCGTGTTATTTGTTCAACTTATTACATTCACAACCAGATTGACAGCAGATTGTCCAAGAGCTGTCCTTTATGCTTTGAGCATTTTGCACCCCCGCAGCGTCAGTACTGATTCCTGTTCAGAAATTTGTTCTGCGCAGTTTAATTGGTAACATTTGCACTAATTCCACAAAAATCAAGGCATTGCATATTTTTAATGTTCGGGCAAATGAAACAGTCCTACAAAAATTAATAGTAACAAATGTACTTTTAAAGACCACTTGATCGCTTTTGAACAGAACTACCTGCTAAGTGCTAATGACCTATTAAATTATTACTAAATCAAATATATTTTAAGGTGTACTGGAAAACAAATATTGACCCCTTAACAAAATAATATTGATAATTAAAGCATTTATAAAGCACAAACTCTAGTCTGTAGAGACTATTCTAAGTGCACACATGCACACACATTCATACACACACAGGCACCCGCACACACAATCATACAGATTATACAAAACTTAATTTATACCCAACTTTAAACGGGCATGAGATGGATGAAAATGGCATTCCATGGGTACCAGACCCAGTTAAAAACTTCAAACTGAAAAGCTTGTTTCAGTAAGTAAGTAAACATTGTGTTTAACGTCCACAAAAACCATACGGCTAATTAGGGATGGGGAGAAGGGGGGGAAGGGAGTATGGAGGTGGAAGGAGAGGGAGATTATATATACCTATCATTACACTGTCACCACCAGAATGACTTCTGCATTAACATGGGCAGTGATGAGAGCCATTTTAATGTTTCAGTAGGAAGTGATGGACAAAGTCACAAGACAGTGTCCACAAACCACAACCTTTTTGAAGAGAAAGGAGAGCCGAAGTGGTATCGAGCCGAGGTCTTTCCGCTTACCAACCTAATGCCTTACTGCTACTAAGTGCTAGGCCAAACCGGCTCACATTTGTTTCAAAGTGCTGTGCTGGTTTTATACCAAATTTGTAAACTGGATCTGTCAATGATCGTTTTAGCTGCAGTCCACCATAGCCCATAATGATAAGCATCCACCACAGCTCACAATAATTAATATGCAGGACACAGGCAAAGATCATAAACGTCCTGACACACCCATTAAGCACTTAACATCTTGAAGTTTTTCCTGAGGCAGTCTCCACACATACTCCACATGCTTGGTGACTCAACAATCACACTGGGAGAGAAGCGTTGTTGTTTTTTCAAAACTTTATATGAAATCAAATAGGCTTTTATGAAACAAATTCCCAAATCTTAGATTTTTTGTTTTGTTTGTTTGTATCTCTTCTAATCAGGGAGTAAAACTAACAGAACACAGCAGTCAGGGCCTTCAGATTATTTAACCAAGATGTTGGCCAAACATACTGCACATCTTATTAGCGAGAGCAAGATAGTAAATATATAACTATAAGACATACTCTCTCTCTCTCTCTCTCTCTCTCTCTCTCACACACACACACACACACACATATATATATATATATATATATATATATATATATATATATATATATAGTGATGCCACCAGGACATGCATCCTTTTTTCTTCAGCTGACTCGGTTTTGATATTACACACACATTGTACGAAAATGTGAAACATGAAACAGGGTGCTCTTTTCTGTTCAGTTAGTGTCGCCAAAGCGGTGTCCCACACCCACAAGTCTGACAGGCTGGCAAACATCCTTCAGACAACAGACTGACACAACTGAGGCACCAACTAAGGCCTGTCTGTGAGTGAAGCAGTCCAGAGCCCACTCTGTCTCCCGATCAGTTGAAGTGATTTACTCTGTACCACTGCTAGTGCTACCAGCGCACCACTGAGCCGAGGACCTGACGTACTTCCCAAAGAAACCCCACACATAAACGAGGCAATGAATGAAGCCAGAGACACGGACATGTGTGAATGAGGTAACGGTAACAAAAACCCTCCTCTCCCTGTCACTCAGAAACAGCAAAAAACGAAAGCGAACAACACAATAAATAACAGTATTTAACACGGCAGCTCTTGCCGTCTGTCTGGGTGTCTGTGGCAGGGTGAATTATCTACTTAGACCTCAGTCACAATTGATTACCGTGCTGCCACACCCCTCCATCCACGTTGCCCCAAAACAAACTGCCTAAGAACGTCAGCCTAACTGGTGCCAATCCGGCTAAATGCAGGCCATAATCTGCCAATCACAGGGGTCCACCAGAAACCTGGGCATTATTTCTTCAGAAATCTGCTGTTGGGGATGGGGTGGGGTGGAAGGGGGGGGGGGGGGGGGGGGGGTACCGGGAAGCGATAAAGAAACAAAAAAACAAAAACAAAAAAAGAATCATGATTTTGTGATGGTTTGTACGTTTGCATGTATACACGTGCGTGTGTTCGTGTTAAGCTAGGAAAACCACATTTTCCAAGGTTGGTTTTGACCTAAAAACAAACAAAAATCATTAATAATAATAATAGTTACAAAAAACTAACAAAAACCTGGACAGTCAAACTTGAGGGAAACCAATGCCACTTCCTACTTTGAACGGGACTTAGTTTCACTACAGTCCTGCTGCCCGGTGCCAAGACGAAAATGGCCTGGCTCCAAGTCCAATGGGAACAGCTGGCACGGAAAGCGCAAGCCAAGCTTTCAGTTTCACAGGTAGCACGTGCATACAGCCCTGCCGCCCGTAGCCAAACATAGACGGCTCTCTTTGTCAACACGACCCAGAATAGATCAGCGGAGAGCGAGAGACCGCCGCCACACTTATTTCTGGCTGGCGAGTCCACAGAGATAACAACAGTGAGCCACAGAGATAAACTTCAGACAAGAGTCCCAGAGCAGCTGGAACGGAACCGTTTGTTCTTTACCGATTCTCTGAAACGTGGCCGTCCCTATTTCTACCACTACCAGTCCCATCGTGTACCAGGCAGCCCATTGTGTCCCTGTCTCATTGTATAACCCTATACCTCTAAACCCCAACCCAGAGCATCGATTGTCACCGAATCATCAGTTGTGAAAACTGTGGCATCATGTTCGCGGACACTAGGGCAAGTGCTACCAGAGCCTGCCAGGCTCTTTCTCGTCACCGCTGCCACCCGAGTCGCACCATCTCAGACCCCGCAGACTCAGCAACAGCAACACTGTCACAAACCCCAGCAACAGTTTTTCATACCAAACAACGAGAGACGCTTCACAGGTCCGACCTGCCATACGGAGCAATTCAAAAACTCTAAGACAACAATACCCCGGCTGGAATCACCTAAACAACGCAACCTCCTCAGAACCATCAAGAAAGGGAACGAGCTCGCACCAGAAACACGTTTGTGTCACAGGCCTGCTGAAACAGTATCTTCTTCTTTTTGTCCACGGCGACCTCCCACTGTGACAGTGACAGTGACAAACAAATGTAGCCACTGTACAGAAGAAGATGATACTCATTTAAGACGGGTTTTGTCAGACCGCTCTGCACCATTGGCAGTTCTAAGCCAGGATGTTTTGCAACGTGATACACATATTTCTCTGTGTCCCTACATCTCTACAAGCCTTCACAGGGCAACACCCTTGCAGTCTCCCACCCCTGTTGCACCAACAGCAGTTCTAAGCCAGGATGTTTTGCAATGTAATACCCAAACATATTTCTCTGTCTCTACATCTCTATAAGCTTTCAGGGGACATTGACCTCATCGTCATTTTCTTCACCTACGCTGTTTTATTTCAAAATTCCAGGACTTTCTCAAGTTTTAAGAAAGAATTCAACTTTTCCAGGGCCTTTACCGACCTGAAATGTTTCATTATAGTTCCTGGGACTTTCATGGCCTGACTAAAATGTTTTATCTCAAATCCCAGCCTGAAATGTTTTATTTAATTCCAGGGCCTTTCCTAGCATGAAATGTTGCATCTCGAATTCCAGGGCCTTTCCCAGACTGAAATGTTTTATCTCAAATTCCAGGGCCTTTCCAGGTTTCCAGGCCCTGT
The DNA here is from genome assembly GCA_018857735.1 of Alviniconcha marisindica. Taxonomy (NCBI): domain Eukaryota; kingdom Metazoa; phylum Mollusca; class Gastropoda; family Provannidae; genus Alviniconcha; species Alviniconcha marisindica. Next base: position 17,208 of record JABMCL010000048.1, on the reverse strand, counting down.
CCATGTGTGTGAAGCAATCCCTCCGTTTTTCGCTACAAAGCACATTCTACAGGCAGCTGCTGACTGTGCCAAAAGTAAACTAGGATAATTATTATTAATTCAAGTGCCTGTGGCCAGACCGCGGAGCTGACGACAGCTGGAGAAAGTCGGCGACCGCGGCGGTCGCTGACTTTCGCGCGGCACGTGCGGACGTCAGCCTTAATCATCCATCGTTACCGACAGTGGCGGTAACTCAACACCACACAAGCTGGTTATTATGTGCAAGATTCACACACACACACACACACAGAGCCGAGGTGCAGAAATCTCCCGAAGATAGAATCTGCACAAGCCAAAAGGCTGATATCAATACTGCACGCAGGTACCGTGCAAACATTGACGAAGGCGCACGAATTTACAAGACTCCCATTAGTGAGTAGTTTAAAGGAAGTCTGCGGGACTCCCTGCTGCAAAGTTCCCTGGCCAATTTCAAAGGCTGTCAAGTCTAACATGAAACAGCAGTTACACAGAAGTAATTACCGCTTTGCACATCCCTTTGCCGCTTCTACACCTCAGCTCTGGGTTCAGTTCTGCCAGACAATGCCACTTTTGGTTGTACACGTTTCAGGTACGATGGCTCCTTATGACAGTAACAGATTTCTTTTGAGGTACAGGCAATTTGTCTTAGTGCGTCCCGTGGGACCCTCAAGGTTCAAGTTTCGAGCGTTCCTTTCAGTTCTGGTGCGTAATGGGCCGCACATTCGAGCGTAATGTGAGCCCTGATAATAAATAATAATAATAATAATAATAATAATAATAATAATAATAATGTACATTTACCATGCGCTCATCAACGCCCTGAGCGCTCACATGATACATATTAACCTAAACACAATATTCTATGTATACACACGTGGAGCATGCACAGTCCTACCAAAACAATTTACGACCAATTTCATTAGCCTTATAGGGGAAAGTCTTTGGTTCAATCAGCTCGCCAGTATATTAATTATCATATATGTCTGAGGACAAACCTGGAACGCTGAAGAGGATATGAAGGGATATTCCAGCACATGCACTTTATTTTAACAGCCTGCAGAGGGCTGTTTCATTTGCCTGTGCAGCTGAAAGACCACTTGCCCCCTGCAGCCATCTTGTGAGCTGTCTGACGGTGTGCAGCGCGCTCGGTTGGCGGAAGGTGAACGCCGTGCAGCCCCCGGGGTTCACAGTGTGCTAAAATTAACTTCCAGTCCCCCCCCCCCCCCCCTCCCCTCCCCCCGCCCGACAGTGGGGCCAAACCGTCTGAACCCGTCACTGTTTACGCCCAGCGCACAACGTGACTAGATTTAACTGCGTCATTAAATTTATTAATACACAGATGAAGGCTTCCTTGAAGATTTATGCGGGTGTCTTTATTTCCTCCTCACACAGCAACCACACACGTACACAAGCACATAAACACGCAGGCACGCACCCGCACGCACGCAAGCACACACACACACAAACACACTGTATCACACACTGTATCACACACTGTATCACACACTGTATCACCACACACACACACACACACACACACACACACACACACACACACACACACACGCACAAGAACAGCTGACAACTCTGGGAAGCCAATGTGTCGGATGTTCACATCGCCACAAACAAAATGATCAATAATTATGAGCTGATTAAGTCGCTATCGTCGTATCAAGGTTTTTAAAGTCCAGATCGGTAGAGATGCACTGTCACTAGTGTCAATGTGACTGGGGGTGGGGGGTGGGGTCGAGGTTGGGACGCGACAGAGAGGATGTTGCCGCCTAGATGAAGTCGCATCCCATCTCTGTTGCTAATTCAGCATTTGGAAGAAGGGGGCGGTGAATGGTAAGAAACTACACTGCCGCAATTTAGAAGAAGGGGGCGGCGAATGGTAAGAAACTACACTGCCGCAAATTGGAAGAAGGGGGCGGCGAATGATAAGAAACTACACTGCCGCAATTTGGAAAAAGGGGGCGGCGAATGGCAAGAAACAACATTGCCGCATGCATGTGTGTGCCCCGGGATGAAAGTAACTATCATTGTATTAGCCGGTGTCTAACTCTATGAACAAAATGTGCGCTCGTGCATGTATACGTAGTCGCGACAGTGGACTGTATTGAACTCGACAAACACCACATGACAAGTGCAGTCAGGGTCTTGCGCATCCAGCAAATCGCTAACTCTCAGTTACAAAGTTTTCCGTTTAAATCTAATGAGCTATGAACACCCATATTGATATATATAATTATTTAAACTGTACTTACCAACCAATACAACAATGACGACGACACATTATACATTGCACTTCATGGATTGCTGCTATCTTTGTCAGTTTTCGTTTTTGTCTGAAGATATTAACAAAAACTATTAGATGCCTTTCAGTTTGATGTTAACCAGCAATGCCAAGGGTGGGCTGAATGACAGATAAACTTGTATTGTCATTAACAACAACAAAAGAAAGGAGAAAACAGACAATAAAAATGACACGCTCGGTTTCACATTCATCAAATACGATGATCATAAAATGTGTGTGTGTGTGTGTGTGTGTGTGTGTGTGAGAGAGAGAGAGAGAGAGAAGAGAGAGAAGAGAGAGAGAGAGAGAGAGAGAGGAGAGAGGAGAGAGAGAGAGAGAGAGAGAGGGGAGAGAGAGAGAGAGGAAAGAGAGAGAGAGACACACACACACACACAGAAAGAAAATGAGAGTGCGTGTGCGTGTGTGTGTGTGTGTGTGTGTGCGTGTGTGAGAGAGAGAGTTGTTAAACATCACCCAACACAAATCTTTGTTACTCTACCCATAAATCGGGCAGCGGTAAGCGCTCAGTGTACCCATTTCCCTTCTGCTTACACAACTAAAACCAACCAACGGCCCCACCCACACCTCTTCCCACAGTTACATATTAAACGACATTTTGCATGACTGCATAAGACGTAGGTGTGCCAATAACTCTCCAATGTAACACAACTGGCGTCGCTGCACTCGACACCTGTGTACCCAGGCTCGCAGATCTTTTGACGCCTAAGCGGGTGCCATGCCGGCTGTTTGACAACAGAGGTAGCCCCGAGGTACAAGCCCGCGCACCCAGCAGGTCGGACGTACAGCACGCTGCCAAATCTGGCCCCTGGCCGAGCCCCAGAACCTCTCGTTTGCAGACAATTTGGGGTTACACGAGCTGGCGTTACACAAGCCGAACGAGCTAAAGGCAACAACGTTGAGGAAACTTCGTCGAGACGGGGCCGGAGCGCAGAGTAACAGTTGAGCTTTTCCGAGCTCATAGATCTATTTATATATATCTATCTATAGCATCTTCGTCTGAACGGCTGAACTACCGAACGAACCCTTTATAATTATTTTCTTTGTTACTCTGTTCTCTGCAGACTCCTCAGGTTTATATTCACACCACACACACACACACACACACACACACACACACACATATTCCGAGCATCGCTTTCCGGCATCTTCGGAAGGATGTCGTAAAAGAGTGCTTGGAGTTTCACACACACACACACACTCCGGGGCGGGGGCCAAATTAAGTAAAGTACGTGACCGCGGTTGTGACCTGCCAAAAATGTAAAGTAAGTAACCGTGGTTCTGTAAATTAAGTAAAGCAAGTAACGGTAGCTAGGTAACTGTGGATATGACGTGCGAATTACGTCAAGTAAGCAACTGTAGTTGTGACCAACGTTGTCCTCATTCTTTATCGTAAGCAGGTGGACGACGATCATGATCATCTAATACACCAGGAGCAAAGGGAAGTGACGAACTGTGGATGTGGACTGCAAATCGTTGATCTGGGGCCGCAAAAACAACCTCACGGTCACGATGCCCGTGCCAAATCTGGAAGTAACCTACGGTCAGTCACGACACCTGCACGAATCGTGAAAGTGTCACGGTCACGAGGCAACGCCCGCGCAAATCTTGGGGAAAAAAGAAAAAGAAAAATCCCCCAGTCACGACATCGTGAAACGGATTCAAGGCCACGAAGCCACGTGGAAATCCTGAAAGCTGCTACTCTACCTTCAGTTAGGAAATTTGCACGAATCGGGAAACAAATCTGAAACAGAACGAGGCCCAGAGCGCTCGTGCAGAATCAGCACACAAGGGAGTTAATTGGCGCTCGACATACGTAACGCAGGTACAACAACAAAGATCTGAATCGGCTACGGTAACTTTCACCTGGCATGCGTGTAAATACAAGGTACAATGTATAAACTCCACATGAGGTTCAGCCTCAAAAAAGGACCCCCCCTCCCCCGGTATATATATAATTATACCCTACATGTCAGGCACACTCGGCGACACAGGCATAAGACAGAACTGATTTTTATTCAAGACTGGACATAGTCCTTTGATCTCAAAACTGGTTCAACATGCCTCAGAGTGGGGCACGTTTACGTACCTCAGAGTGCGGCAAACATGTAAATGTGTGTATTTGTGTGCTTATATATATATATATATATATATATATGTTAAACCAGTTTCGAGATCAAAGGACTATGTCCGGTCTTGAATAGGAATTGGTTCTGTCTTATGCCTGTGCACACCTGTGTCGCTGAGTGTGCCTGAAATGTAAGGTGTATTATACTGTATATATATATATATATGCCACTGGGGGACATCCTTTTTGAGGATGTACCTCTGGTAGAGTTCATGTACCTTGTATTTACACGCATGCCAGGTGAGAGTTACTGTAGGCGACTCGGGTCTTTGTTGTTGTGCTTGTCTTTCGAGCGCTAATTAACTCCCTTGTGTGTTGAATTGTGAAACGAGAGTGTCACACCCCCAAAGCCCCCGCTGCGAGAATCCATCCCCGTGAAGAACCGTTACTCTAACAGTAACAGCGCTGAGCACTCACTGCGAAGCTTGCAACGTCTACAAGTAGGGAATGCTGAACCCGCGCCAAATTAATCCCAATTATTGACCACTACGCGCGGCACCTGCTGCCGATCGTGTGATTGGATTAGGCCGGGAGGAGATCAGGCGATTAGCTTTCACCATGTGGGTGCGCCAGGGAGTTAGTTGGCAAGCGAGTTAGTAGTCGGTTCTCGGATCTTGACCTCCCGTCAACTGAGGGAGTCTTTCCGTGGACCGTCGGCTGCGACAGGAAGTTTCACCTGCCGTTTAATCAGAGTTCTACGGAAACGGTTTTTCTCCGGAACCCCAGTGGCCGCTGACCCTGATACATCGTGTGCGAGCGGCTGGATGCATAAATATATATCAAATAAAATTACATTATAGATAACTTTTCTCTGCTCTCCAGCAGACTCATTGCGCTCATATCTCATGAGATTCTGAAAGAGTGATTGTTTCCCTTTAAAGCATGCTGCTTCTTTTTCTAATAGCCACCAAAGTGGTGTACTGGCAGTACTATTTGGTTGTTACATGGCTGGTGCCACGTGAAACTGCTGCCGTCTCGGCGCACGTTCCATATACACCATACAACCATGCACCAGTTTACAGTGTCACCTCATTCAAAGTCACATGCATGCATAATTAAGTATGGTGTATGTGTGTTTAGCTGTAACCTACCATCTGCAGTTTTGGCAGAATGACCGCAATTTTTTACGTGCTACTACGGTAACACAGGGGGGGTACGGATATCGAAAAGGGCACAAAAAGCTGACCCTGGAGAAGAAAATTCTCCCATTGCTCCTGCGGGACTTGAACCCCTCTTGATCATGAGTCCAGTGCTCTAACCACTCCACTATCCCTGCTATATGCATTTATAATCATGATACTGGCAAATACCAGTGCCATATTAACAAATAACAGCAAGCTTCACATACCCCCTACCAACTGCCACTGCCCAGATGCTCAACAAGAACCATACAAAAAAGCATATCCCTTGGTCTTACTAGTCTTAACGACAAATGTTGGGGAATTTTCTGGAGACCAAAAAAAAAAATTAAGGGGGGGGGGGGGGGGGGGGGGGGGGGGGGGGAAGGAAAATGGACTGTACTGAGAACGAGCAACAACAAAAAATGACGTAACAAAAAGAGCAAGGGAATTAGGCAGAAAATGAGAGAGGAAATAGGAAAGGGGAATCAAATTACAGCCCTGAGATTCCAGACATCCCTGGCCTCCCTTTGGGGTAGGGGTTTCGGTTGTGGTCATGGATGACGGCACTGTGCAAGTTGTAACCATTACCATAACGTCAATGCAACCAAGAAAAGGAGAAAATAAAAAGCAGTATTACCAATTATATATGTCCATGATGGTTTTGCACTGATCCAAGTACTCCTAACAAAGTGACTGACCACAGTCTGCCTTATTTTTTACATGTGTCAATAATCCCCCCCCCCCCCCCCCCATTAAAAAAATTACAAAAAATACAGGCCTACATAATTATAAGGGAGAGACTAAAACTTACAAACATCAAGCTTTCAAAATCATGTTTAACTGTGCAGAAAGGGCTTCAGTAATCAGTAGGTGACACAGTCGGGGAATGCATTATACAGACAGCAAATCCCCAGCTGTTTTCAACAGTAAGTCCACTAAGTGCAAACTCGAACTGCCCCAGTAAGCACACACTGTGCAGATGATATTTGGGCAAGGTCTCGCTGACATCATTGCAGCCCTGTCCTTGGGCATGAGCTGTGAGACATGCATGATTGTAATCTCTAAGCTGAGCGAATGACCCCAAGGGCTTAGCACTAATATGACTAACATTAACCCATTTAAATGAAACAAAAGCAATTTAATGCCTGTTCTTCCATGAACATGATTGCATGCTTATTAAAGCTGAAATTCTCAGACATTGGCACCAGAATCAAACAGATTGTGTGTGTGTGTGTGTGTGTGTGTGTGTGTGTGTGTGTGTGTGTGTGTGTGTGGTGTGTGTGTGTGTGTGTGTGTGTGTGTGTGTTTGTGTGATGATAAGTGTGTATCCTTATGTCTTTGCAAGCACTCCAGGCTCTTTCAAGATGGGGCCCCATAAATAATATTACTATTATTATGTCTACCAAATACCATTGTGTCTCAGGTTTCAAACCATCCTGGTTATTTTTATATATATATATTATATATATTTCTTTTTTAAGCACCTGATTTTAGGTCCTACCCCACATTCACTCAGCTGTAACACAGTACTGGTATTACAGGAAAACAAACAGCATTCTGCACATGCACCCCCTTCCTTGGTTTGGTTCTCTGATGAACATCAGTTTCACATTATGTGATGCTATGAAAAACCCACCGAATTTTGGCTTGGCTGGGCTCTCTGGTGAAGGTCGGTTTCACAAAATGACATTATAATTAGGTGGTACAATACTGACCTTAGCAGATGATGAGGCCACACCCACCTGTTGACCTAGGCTCCAATAAGGTTGGATTAAAGTTCAAGACTCATGATTAAGGTCAGTTTGACACTGGGTGCTAAAGGATTAACAAAACCAACTATCTTGCTTTGGCCTGACTCTGAGCAACAGCACTGAGGATAAAAAGCACTGAGGATAAAAACCACTGTACCATTGGTCTTTGAAGGTAGAATCTTTTATTTTAGCCCCCCCCCCCCCCCCCCCCCCCCCCCGGTTTTTTGTTTGTTTTTCCTTTCGAGGGGTTTATGGGAGTACGGGTGGGGGTTAGAACTTTACACAGGCACTCTTCTTGACAATAACAGCCAACACACACAAACATCCAGGTCGTGAGTGCCACAGAAAGAAAGAAAAAAAAGTATGAAATTAATGTTGTCAAGTGCCTATGGTAACTACTAGTACCACTGGCCATGACTGGGTTAGTAATCACCATATGCCTCAGTTACACAGGCTGTGAAAGTCTAATGGGACAGGGGAATGGGGGCTGTTCAAAAGCAAAAATGTCTCAAGATTCCAGGCAGTCACTACAAAAGAAGATCGTCTGAACTAAGCACAAAAGCAGAAATCCACCAACGCTCTACTAGATAGGCTGAGCAGTGTGACTGGCCCAGATGGTTCTCCACCAGAAAAACAATCCAATTATGCATGGAAAAAACATCCTATTCCTAATTAGGATTGTTAGTAAAACTATCACACACCCACACACATCTGCACACACTCACTCACGCGCACGGACACACACACACACACACACTTCTCTGTCTGTCTCTGTCTCACCCATAGACACACCACACACACACAGCCACCTCTCTGTCTGTGTCTCTCCACACACACACACACACACACACACACACACACACACACACATTCTCAGACACTGGCACCAGAATCAAATAGATTGTGTGTGTGTGTGTGTGTGTGTGTGTGTTTCTGCGATCACACACACACATCAAAGACAGAAAGCACAGTTCGATGCTACACGGCACTGAGCTCCATGAATATTGCATCAAAAGGTCAAGCAGACTTTTCATGAACTGTACTGCAATGCATCTGTGACATGCAAGCCGGTCCTCACCTTCTATAATGTTGGTGCGCCATTCCACAAGTGTGTGTGTGTTGTGTGTGTGTGTGTGTGTGTGTGTGTGGTGTGTGTTGGTTGTGTATGCTTATTTTCCTTTTGTTTGTGTGTGTGTGTCTACATGTGTGTGTGTGTATGTGTGTGTGTGTGTGTGTTTGTACAGTTTGCTGACATCTGTCTTGATTTTGGATAATTATCTTTCCCAGGAGGAGGAGAGGCATTTAGAATGTGTTGCTGGTGGGAGGTTGGGAGTGGGGGGGCGGGGGGGTGCGGTGGGGGGGGGTGCATTTAAATGTCCCACACACTGTGAAGGAAAAAATAAGCACTGTATTGCAGGAACATGATCATGCGCCACACCATACTGTGATAGTGGTGTGTACAATGTAATTCGTTTCCTTGCATTTAGTGTCATGGTGTAAAAGTCTCTTTGAGCTGCATGCATAGCGCTTCCTTTAAAAGTTAAGTTGCCTTTGTCATGTGAACACACCACAGCACAAGTTTACGCCAGTCTTGCGTTTGAAGAAAAGGTGAAAGGCATCTAGAAAGAGACGGCACTTTATATAAGGACAGAGCCCCTTTTCACTGGGGGAGGGACATGTTCAAGGCATTCATATCAAATGTAACATGAGTGATAAATGATTGAGTGATTTACTGCATTACAAATAAAAACATTACAAAATATTATGCAGTCCTTGACACAGAGCTCTGCAATTTATCCTGCATCATCTAGTCTTTGATGTCAGTGTAGCCCTGTGCAGTGACTGATAAAAATACAATTAAAAAATATTATATATATTATTAATATTATTTATAAACTAATTATGTTTTCTGTGGCTGTAGTGTATCATTGGCGGGAGCTGCTACAAGTATCATTTCTGTTGCAACAAAAGTTTTGTCACGACAAACATGTGTTTGTCGCAACAAAAGTATGCTTGCTGCGACATAACATTTGTCGCTACAAAATTATGTTTGTTGCCACAAAATATTTTTGTTGTGACAAAAGTTTTGTTGCAACAGACAAAAGTTTTGTCACAACAAGTATACTTTTGTTGAGAAAAAGGATGTTTGTCATGACAAACACGTGGTTGTTGCGACAAAAATTATACTTGTGGCAGCTCCCGCCAACGATAGTAGTGAAGTAATTTAATTGTTATCCAGGACAAACTCAAAATTAAAGCACTTGACGTAAAAGTTGGGAGGGCTGGAGGGGAAGTGGGAGGGTGTGGGTGTTGGGGGGGGGGGGGGGGGGGGGGGGGGGGGCGGGGGGGTTCGAACTTAAGAGATGGACAGTGTAGAACTTTTCGTGCCCTTTTGAAGGGTTAGGGTTCAGCTTGGAAGCCGAGTTTGACGTCACACTTCACGCTGGCAGCTCGCGCTCCTTCAGCAAAACAAATCAGACGGCGGCGAAGAGACCAGCCGACGAGCTCCTCGTGTCTTTTGATGGTGGCGGTGGGCTTTAAAGTGAACCACCAAAACGCCCCCCCCCCCGCCCCCACAACACCCCCCCCCCCCCCCCCCCCCCCGTCACACACACACACCCACACACACACACTCTGTGACTGTCTGCGCCTTCCACCTTCCCCTGTTCACCCGTCAAAACAACGCCAGCTCAAATGTCTCAAGGTCATTTCGGCAGCCCTTTGAGTTTGTTTGAGTGGGTTTTCCGTGACACCGGAGACTCCCGTGTCACCTCGTACACTTGCGGACTACCGAAGGGCCACACGGTTTAACTTAGCGAGAGTATTTGTTTTTCTTGTTTTATGTCATGAAACTGGCTTAGTCTCAAAATAACAGCAAACAACGACACATACTGGCACTGAGAGAGAGAGAGAGAGGGAGAGGGAAGGTGAGAGAGAGCTAATGAGCTGTATGGTTATGATGTTCATTGTCCTTCATCTCATTTATTCGAAATCAAAGAAAATGGTGCCACAAAAACACACTAAATGATATAAAACATGTGACCCACTGCCAGTTTTGCATCCATGCAATATATTAATATATATATATACACAGAACGGATTTCATAAGTTCTGTTCTGTGCTTTTATAATATAAATTTATATATATATATATATATATATATATATATATAGATATATATTATATATCTATATGATGCATGTGCCAAAAGGTGCTGCTTAGAAGGTGGACATTAGGGTGAAAAATAAAAGCAGAAAAGTCATTTAGCAAGTAACATCATTTGAAAGAAAGTCTTTTTATATGATACATTTCAGGTCTGAAAAAGATAACTGGATGAGTGAGTTTGAGAAAAAAACTTTAAGGACGACACCTACTCTTCTGTCGATGCACACGGACACAATGTTGTTTGATTTTAATCTTTATTGAAGATTGCTAGCAATCTGTGGGAAAATAGCACATCCAGCATGTTATAACAGACAGTTAAATATTAAATTGACTCAATTCACTTTTTTTTCATATTCGAATCATAACAAGAGGTCTGTGTTCAATCCGACAGACTGCCACCTATTAATTTTTTTATAAAAGGAAATGAAACCACAGTGAATCAAAAATAGATGTGTTTATTAGTAATTTAATAAGCTATTGCTTCCATCCATGACTGTCAGATAATAAGATCATCACAACCTTTTTTTACCATTTAATCTGTCGGATGAACGATTATTGTGATGGACATAACCTTTTCCCATGCTCATAATACACGCTTAGTAAAATAACAGTGCTGATTATCCCTACACGCTAACCAATGTTTCCACTGAGTGGTAGTGGTTTTTGCATACTGCAACACTAACAAGTTTGCTTGTATATGGTAATTTGGTCAAAGGCCCTTTTAAAAGCTTGATCTGGTGGATGTTAACACTGTATGGTCATGTGGACAACACCTTCCCTCTGTAAAGTTTGGTAAATTTTTCATTCCTGTAACCATATGCACAGCTATAAATCACTTATTTTTCCTACTCTACACATTGCTGTAATACTACAAGGGCCAAACCATTATTTAATAATCACTGTCCGAGGCCAGCAAATTCAAAGAGGACCAAGTGGATATGTAACACTGCCAACCAAGTTGGTCATTATTATTCTTTCATTGACAAAATAAAACCACTTGAATTACAAATGTACATTCACCCTATACCTCGTAACCCATATTGTGAACAGCATGTAACATGCAACTTATACGAAATGACACGATTTGGCATTCATCAAGTCCACTACCGTTAATGACAACTGTAACAACATTGTAAGTAACCAGGACAGTCAATGCCCATCTGGAAACTTATACAAAGCAATAAGACTGTTCCATGTTAAACTAATTCTTTCCCCCATCCTAAGAATTTAAAATATTGGGTGTTTTCCACCAGTGATTGGCATTCACATTGAGACATATCTTTATTTCCCTGCTGTTCCTAAGTACTGCAGCTTCCCAGGACGAATCTGGCCTCATGCTCCACTAATGTTGTCCCTGCTGTGGCATGAAAAACACTTGCTCTTCCCCTTTTGGAGCATCGACCTCTTTAGCCTAAAAAGAAACATGCATGTGTCCAAAATAAGGCATATAAAAAACTGTTTTTGAGGATAATTTTCCTATGTCAGTATGCAACCTGGCCGACGTACATGCAGAAAAATATTGTGTTGTTCTGCAGCGCACGGTGTGTGTGTTTTGGACTTTTGCGCCAGAATATATATATACATCTATATCAGATATTAGTAATATTACTACATATATAACTATATATATATATCTATATAATTACTGAAACTCATCACATGTTGATTAACACAAGACACAGGTTACCCCCGCCTTTTTTTTAAATTTCTGTTCAGTTTGGTGCTTTTCTCCCTACTAACTTACCCCCCCATCCTTACATATGTGCCACAGTGTCAAATTGTATTTTGTGTTGTAATGAATTTTTTTCTTCACTTGCATATAGTCGCACTACCTGGATTCATAGTGATTGGTCACAAGAATTCTACTTTAATGCTGCACTGGTATGTATTATACTGCCAATCACCTATAAAACTACATCCGCTTCCGCAATTATATTCTGGCTTTCACTTATTTCAGCAGCGACACTTAGAATCCCATTCTGGGCCTGCGAGAATAGAATCAAAACAAACATACAAAGACTTTATTCATCCAGGGAATTGGAAGGCCTGGGAAGATAAAATAACAATAAAAATCTCTCCCTTCTTTCAGAGTAGGCACGGTAAGCTTCTTTTTCTTTTTCTTTCTCTTTTTGGTTGTTGTTGTTGTTGTGTCTTGTACAATTTGTATAACTGGTATAAATAGATAATTTACGGCTATGCCTTTTTTTAACTCTTAGTTCACCTCACAGATGGCAATAATAAACCTGTAGAGTTGCAGAAGTGTGCTGAGGAGTAAGATTTGTGTCATGGCATCATGCTGTTCCAATCGACTGAACAAATGAAAAACAAACGCTGTCTGACAGCAGCCATCAGACTCCGCAACGTGGCCTCGTCAACCCCCGTATTTCGTCCATAAGTAAACCAACTTAACGTATATTTTTCTCTTTCAGGATCAAAACCTAAAAAAAACTAGTTGTTCGATTGAAACTTGACAGTACTGGTCAAAAAAATTCGGTCACGCTCGCGATCAAAACAGCAGACCGCATGCCGCTTGTGTCATCCGAAGAAACAGCCTGGCTCTGCGAACAAAGACCTCACTCATTGATTTGGCCACACTGCCACCGACACCTGTTTAATAATGGTCACTTTGTTTACAATTACGAATTGAAAATGCCAATCACGTTGTATCAATGAAAGTAACACTTTATAATCTTCGGACGCAACATCACCTTTTGATCGAAACTGTAAACAGGTACATGACCCAATCGAAAATTCACTCACACTTACCGTTCCTTGTTGGCACCATGTTTAAAGAGAAAGTATGCGCAAAGCACTATGGATAATCATGGCCGCGCTTTGTGCAAAAAGACCGCAGTCATAAAATCAGCAAATAGCAATTTTCGATCGTTACGGACCGACAAAATAAAAACTTGAAATTTTGAACTTGATTTTTTTAAATTACAAATGGAATCCAACACTTTTATTATCACTGCTTTCAAAACTAAACACTGATTTTAGCAACAGCTTCTTTGTTTCACCACCCACAAGTCCACATTGAATAGTAGTAGAACGAACGTTCCGTCAGCATCAACGCACCCAATGCGTTTCGATCGAAATAAACATATGTTTTTTCAATTATTCAGATTTTACAAGTAGTTATGAGCCGTTTCTCAAGCATTAAAAAAGCTTTGACTATGTCCTGTTCAGGCAGCAAAAGGAAAATTGCCTAAAGAAGAAAGATGCAAACAAAACGACAAATGCGGTGCACCCGAAATGTCCACCCTTCCTTTGCCAATTTTTGGCCTGGACTTGGTGTAAATTTTCATATTTTACTAACTCAAAACTGACGTTGGGAGTCAAGTTTATCTTTATTATCTCTTTGATGCATACTCTTTCAGATAAAGTTAGGTTTGTTCAGAGAAAACTTAAACCTGAAGAAGCATTTACGACCAAAAAATGGATGGTCCTCACCGAGCACCTTTTGGCACAGGCTCATAATCGTCATATATAATATATATATGTTTGTATATAATATCATATCACGTGAAGAGAGAATCAAACTATAGCATATTGACACTTTACTGCAAGTACAATAACTGAAAATTTCAGTGAAATATGATCAATATTAGACACTGCATTTACTTCGCCACAGGCATAAAACAAGGCACACCTTTCAGTTCATCAGCATCACGTACAACTTCATGGATGTCACAGAGTTTGGCACCCAAAATCCACGAAGTCTGGTGGTTTATTTGCAGGACACCCAACACAGGATCTTCTGTCAGAACACCAACTGCATCCCTGAGTGATTGAGCTAGACAATTCTCAAACCAGTGTGATATCTATTAGGACAAGGTATGTAAAGTGGTTCACAGAAACCAGTCAGATAATTACTGTAACCAGTCTGATATATATATATATATATATATATATATATATATATATATATTATAGATTTAGGGACTTGGCCCAGTTTAGAACACTCACATGTGTGCACGTGCACACACACACACACACACACACACATTCTCTTATTCAGTCATTGTGCTGCAATTTTTTGTTGTTGTTCTTTTTCTTTTTGAGAACCAGTCAAACAAAATAACAAAATAACAGCCAGTACATCTGACTGATTTCTGATTTCCCCCCCAAGGACATATAGCTGGTAAAATACAAACAAAATTACCAGTTACCGCAAACCCTGCCTTACACTTACAGAATCCCACTTAGTGCAAACTCGATCATTTTCATTTAAGTAATCTTTCTTCTTCTCTCAACCAAAGAATTAAGCCAGCAAATGTAAAGTCTGCATCCTGCCCCAGGAGCGCACAGCTAGATTGACTGCCTTCATGACCTTCAATTTTCATTTGGTTTTGATTGTGTGTCTATGTGTACTCATGTGTGTGTGTGTGTGTGTGTGTGTGTGTTATTTTTTGGTTTTGTGTGTGTGTGTGTGTGTGTGTGTGTGTGTGTGTGTGTGTGTGTGTGCACATACAACTGTGTACACATTCTCTCAATGTCTCATTGTGCTGCTTTTTTGGGGTTTGTTTTTGTTTCTTGATTATGCATGTGCACACACAAAGATGACTAACTAACTCTAAATGCTAGTGAATACACTAATATTACAAAAAAACTAAAACACTAATACACAACAACCAATGTTGTTAATAATACTTCTGCTAACTGCTGTAATTATAACCTCTTTTTTCATGACAAAATACATGATACGCTGCACATGTTTTAACTTTCTGTTCCTGGCCAGAGTTGTGAACTATCTGTCATAATCCTTCTAAACTGACACGGCAGCAATGACACTCACTCACTGACTCAGTGGCACGGAAGTTGTCTGCAACATTTATGATTCAAAATGAAGAAATACTACATCACGACTGTGAACACTCAATTGTATTGAGGTTGAAGTAAATAAGACAAAAATCAGACAGAATGAAGGACAGAGATCATGTGAAAAAGGCCTGATCACAAATGTACTCAACGGACAATGCCTACACATCTGTACAATTCATCAGATCACAAGCAATAGTGATAGTTGGGGTGGGGGCTTTTATTATTCAGAAGAAGGCAAAAACCACTGAGATAGTGACACCCGCATGCTGGAAATCCAACAATACAACGCAAGACTCATGGCTTCCGCCTTTCTTTTTTTGGACCCCATTTTAACACTCCCAAAACCCCTTAGACCCGCTAACCCTGCTCTTTTCCAGTGAAAACCTTCCCTTCTCACATATTCCCATCCTAACTAATATCGCCCCCATTTTTTGCACAGTCAGTGTGTTTGTGTTGTGTGTGGTGTGGTGTGTGTGTGTGTATGTTTTTTTTTTTTTAAAAAATCTTTTTTAAAATTGTTTTGGTGCTTTGCTCTGCATGTGTATGAATATCAATTTGGGTTTAATATGTATCATGTGAGCGCTCAGGGGTTGATGAGCCATGATAAATGTCATTATTATTTTATTATTTTATATAGTAAAAACCCCTTTTTTTTCTTTTTTCTTTTAATTTAAACAAATATATTCTTTAGTGATACTATTCTAATACAGCTCTATGAATCTGGGAAAGTTTGATACAGGACCGGTAACTGTTTGTTTTTTAATTTCTGCATCACACATGGTGCGTGTGTGCGTGTGCGTGAGAGAGAGAGAGAGAGAGAGAGAGAGAGAGAGAGAGGAGAGAGAGAGAGTTCTTTGAAAAAATGTGGTCATGTACAGACGACTGACAAAAGAAAAATTATACCACAACGGCCGTAATACACGTCTACTGGTCTAGCTTCTTTTTCAAACAACTCCAACCAAACTCTTTGCTCCACTCCCAACATTGGGATAATCATGAGAGAGGGAGCGTCATGATTACTAATAATACAACGAGAGTGAACGACAGAGCGAACAGCACCGAACTCTATGCCCTAAGCGCACTTCTCGCACTTTGCCCGTCTCGTGTTGAAGCTGTCCAGAGTGCTGTCGATATCGCTGCCCGATACTACCAGGCAGCTGAAACTGAGGTTTCTTTGTTCAGAATCAGTTTTGGTCTACTACTACGTCGGATGAAATACCATTCTAAATTAACAGTAATTATTCATAAAACAATAAATTGCCATTGAGAAGGGATGAAAAAGAAGAACAGAAACGGAGTTTTGAATGGAAATGTCCAGGGTCAGTAGGTTGGTTTTGTGAGAGAGTCTTTGTGTCGCGGAAACCCCTCGCGATCTCTCTGTGCGAGTTTTGAAAGACATCCATCGTAAACTCACCTATTTTTGCCACACTGGCCAGCAGAATCCACAAGCAGATAACGTATGGTACTTCAACGTGATGAAAGTCCCACACAACCAGCTGATAGCGTTCCGTTTCGTTGCCGTTCGACGATCCTGTTTCATCACTGCTTAGAACGGGAGTGGCGACCATGGTAAGGAGATAAAACAAAGTTGTGAGAGAACCGGTCGTCACCGGGACTCCCTTCAACCCAAACCACTCCATTTCTAGATCCCCAGACGTCAACGTATACAATCCACGGGGCCGGCCATACTCAACTGCCACATTTGTCCATCTGTGAAGGCAACTAGATACATCTGAACTTAAAGAGCGGAGGCGTTCCACTTCCCACGTTTGAACCAGGCCCTACTACTAGTCTGCTAAATGACCTCGCCTGGGTCAAAGGGTACCGCGCAGACGCAATGCGAAGCACATGCTATCCTCGTGCTGCCGCTATTGATTTTCCTGTGACGTCAGA
>JABMCL010003456.1:1555000-1611890 GCA_018857735.1 Alviniconcha marisindica | reverse complement strand
ATTTACAAAAAGAAAAAAAAAGGCCAAAAAAATGAGGGGTTCAGTTTTTCTTTATTTGATGTTTACTTGAGTACTTTGCCTTATTCCTTGTGTGTTGTGTGTGTGGGGGTTGTGTTTTGGGGTTTTGTTTTTGGGGGTTGTGTGTGTGGGGTGTTTTGTGTTTTTTTTGTTTGTGTTTGTGATTGAAAGGGATATGTTTGGGGTTGGAAAAAGGGACAGAAAAAGGGGAGAGAGAAGGGGGGGGGGGAACGGGATGGGGGGACAGGCGGGGGAGGGGGAAAACGGGGATGGGGGAAGGGGGAGAAAAAGAGAGGGGGGAAGGGGGGAGAGAGGAAAAGAGAAAGGGGGGAGAGAGAAGAGAGGGGGAGAGAAAAAAGAGAGTACGCAGTGGATATTCCAGCTGAAGGTAGTTTAATCCTCATGCTTTCTTATTCTTCACATTAGGCAGTCTCCATCCACTAAGCAGTCTGCTTGAGTTGGAGATTATGCTGCACGTTTTATATTTTAGGGGGGTGGGTGGGGGTGAGGGTGCACTTGCAGTGCTTAATAAAATGAGAACTGAAACTGGAAAATGAAAACAGAAGATATGTTATTTAGACAGGGGAAACTGGAAAGAGTAGGGGAATAAGTTGGTAAATTGGTGTTTTACGCCCAGTCAAAAGAGTTGGGGAAAAAAGGGGGAAATTTTATTTAAATACTTCAAACGCGGGCCCCAAATTTTCAAACCATGTGGCAAAAATATAGATTCTGATCAAAATCTGGTTCCCGGGCCCCCGGTGTAAAAAATAAAAAGTTTGGGTGATTGTAAATTCCCCCCACCCCTTTTGTGCCAAAACCCAGGGGGTTTGGAAAAGGGGAAAAGGGGAGAGAGAGAGAGGAAAAAGGGTTTTGGGGGGGGGGACCCGCATTTTAATTTTTAAATTACATCCAAATTCCCCAACCTGTTGCCCAAAACTAAGGAAAAATTTTTGTGGGGTGTGGTTTTGTGGGGTTTTTGTGTGTTTGGGGGTGGGGGAGGGTTTCCCCAAATTGTGTCCAAGTTTTTTTTGCATTTGGGGGTGTGGGCAGTTTTTCTTTTTTGGGTTTCCTTTTTAATTCCCCCAATTTTCCCCCTTTCCCCCCCACCAAAATTTAAACTCTTTTCCCCCCTTTTCCCCCCCCCCCCACTGGGCCCCAAAAGAGGGTGATCATTTCCCCCCCAAAAAAGGGAAAAGGGTGGGGGCAGTGGGAAACTTTCCAAGGGGGTTTTTTGAATTTGATCATTTTGGTTTTTTTTTTTTTTTGAAAAATTGATAAAATTTTGGGGTAAATTTTCCCCCCCATCTGTTTGGGTTTAAATTAAAAAGGTTGGGCTGGATGGGTGCATGGTTAAACCCCTAATTTTTTTTTAGTGGTTTTTTGGAATCAGTTTTGTATTAGAAAAACTATGTTTTTGGGGTTTTGGGGGGCAGTGGGATTATGCCTTTTTTTTTTGGATTTTCATTCAAACCCCCAAGGGGAAAAAAAAATTTATTGGTTTTTCCCCATTTTTACAGAGCCCCAGGGGCTTTTTTTGATCAAAAAGGTTTTTTTGGGGGGTGGGGGGGGGGAATTTTGTTTCCCCCCGGTTAAAATTTTTTGGGGCCGGGGCTCTTATTTTTTTGGGTGTTTTTTCCCCCCTGTGTACCAACATTATTTACTTAAATGGCTTCTTTTTTGGGCTGTTTATTTGGCATGATATTGGGTTTGTAACTGATCATTTTTTGAGTTTTTTATGTAATCGTAGTATTAGAAATCTATGTTGTTTGTGACAGTGCTATTATGCCTGTTTTTTGCTGCATTCAACCTCAAGGAAGAAAATTTATGTTTCCCTTTTGACAGAGCACAGGACTTGTGATCAGAAGGTTGTGGATGGGTGGGAGAATTTTTTCTCCGGTTCAACTTTCTGTGCCGACTCTTTTTTGGTGTTTGTTCCACCCCTGTGTTACCAACATTATTTACTTAAATGGCTTCTGTTTTGGGCTGTCTTATTTGGCATGATACTTGGGTTTGTAACTGATCATTTTTTGAGTGTTTTATGTAATCAGTAGTATTAGAAATCTATGTTGTGTTGTGACAGTGCTATTATGCCTGTTTTTTGCATGCATTCAACCTCAAGGAAGAAAATTTATGTTTCCTGATTTGACAGAGCACAGGACTTGTGATCAGAAGGTTGTGGATGTGGTGGGAGAATTTTGTGCTCCAGGTTCAACTTTCTGTGCCGACTCTTATTTTGGTGTTTGTTCCACCCCTGTGTTACCAACATTATTTACTTAAATGGCTTCTGTTTTGGGCTGTCTTATTTGGCATGATACTTGGGTTTGTAACTGATCATTTTTTGAGTGTTTTATATAATCAGTAGTATTAGAAATCTATGTTGTGTTGTGACAGTGCTATTATGCCTGTTTTTTGCATGCATTCAACCTCAAGGAAGAAAATTTATGTTTCCCGATTTGACAAAGCACAGGACTTGTGATCAGAAGGTTGTGGATGTGGTGGGAGAATTTTGTTCTCCAGGTTCAACTTTCTGTGCCGACTCTTATTTTGGTGTTTGTTCCACCCCTGTGTTACCAACATTATTTACTTAAATGGCTTCTGTTTTGGGCTGTCTTATTTGGCATGATACTTGGGTTTGTAACTGATCATTTTTTGAGTGTTTTATGTAATCAGTAGTAATCTATGTTGTGTTGTGACAGTGCTATTATGCCTGGAGAGGGTGGGGGATTGAGGCAAGGGGAGAGGGAGAGACAGGGGTTATTTCAGTATTAAAACTGTCAGTATGTTAGGTTCCTGTTTTGCATGATACCTGTGATTTTAGTTTGCTGTCTTTTAATGTGATGCTATTTATGTGATAACACTGGTCTGAATAGAGATGTCTGTGTGCAGGTATTTCGCCTGTTTGGGTTGAATTTGATGAGTTGCACTTTTCTTATTTGTTGAAAATGCTTGACCTGTGAGTGCATATGTTGATGCGTGTACTGATAGGGGTGACTGTTTCAGAGTGTGTGTGCCCTCAGACTCTTAAGATAAAGTACTCTGTGTTTATGTTATAGTTCATGTATTATACTGTGTATTATTTTACTGGTATCTTTTATGCAGTCATAAGGCAAATTTCTATGTTATTCATAGACAATAAAGATTCTGTAATTATACATGTTCTAGTTCTGTGAACAGTTAAACTGAGAATAATTGTATTTTTTCTTCAATTGTATTAATAGTTTCATCCTGATTTATGTGTTATGCATCTTCAAAAGATGATGTCGTTACTTTTCTAGTCTTCGCATTGTCTTTTATTTCCTGTTAGAAATCATGGTCATGATGATGCAACTACTTCTCAAACCAGTCTTGTTTTTCAGTTATATTCGCAAGAAGAAAAACATGTAAGCTGTTAACTATGAAGTGTATTTGATGTTAATTTTTATGTCCATGTTTTATGTCCTAAAAAATCTGCCTGATAAAAGATAATGGAACTAATGAGACAAAAACAGGCTTATGCTTTTTGCGATGATATACTTGTGTGTGTGTGTGTGTGTGTGTGTGTGTGTGTGTGTGTGTGTGTTGTGTGTGTATATATAGTGTCCAACGTTCACTTTTGACAGTCAAAGAATTCCTTATATCAGTGCCATGCACTTTTAACAAATATTCCATTGGTCATATATTTACTGTTGGAGTGTTTTTGAACTTCATAGCTTGCTTTTAAATACTGTTTCAGATTGAAATATACTGATTATTCTTATAAGCCCATTTGTCCAAACTGAGTGTAAGAAATATTCTAATTTTCATTCTATAAAAAGAATGAACCCACTGGTCTCAAAATGACCCCTCCCCCCCCTCCCCCACCACCCCCCTTATTTTTTTAACCCTTTTTAGTATTTTGCAAAATGAAATTCCCTTGTATCCCTTGTGATTTTCATGAAATATGGACCCCAGTGAAGCACTCTACTGTGTTTAGTAACTCTAGACACAGTAGAAATACTGGAACCCATTTGTACAAAGCTCAACCTGTAAGTTGTAACCCACTCATGAGCCAGTTTGGCCTAGCGGTAAGGCATTGGGCTGGTAATGGAAGGACCTCGGTTCGATGCAGCTTTGGCTCTCCTTTCTCTTCAAACAGGTTGTGGTTTGTGGACACTGTCTTGTGACTCTGTCCATCACTTCCTACTGAAAACATTAAAATGGCTCCCATCGCTGCCCACCGTTTTTGCAGGAATCACTCCTGGTGGGACAGTTGATAGGCGATAGGTATATAAATCCCTTCCCCCTTCTCCCCGTTCCCTAATAAGACTTACGGTTTCTGTGGAGAACGTTATCACACGTTTACTACTTACTGTAACCAACTTGGTTTTGTTGTTGTTGTTTTGCATATGTGTGTGTATATAATAAAATTAATATACAAGAACACTGTATTTAAAAATGATTTATTGCTGCGCAGAGAGGAAACAAGTCTGATACAGTTATAGGCAGAATTATTGCACTCTCCTGCAAGTTTTTTTAAACTGATATGGGCCCATTTATTGTCCACTAATTGGGTGCTGACAACGGCACTGATGTCATTAAACAACGTATTTAGTGTTCAGCCTAGCTACAGCTAACTGTAGGAGGGCCTGGTGCATCAGGCTGTCTTTCAGTCTTTCATTACAGTGCCATGTTAATATACTATTATTACTATGTAGCAACTTGCAGCCTGTTGCCATGGACTTACATTATGTATATATATATATATATATATAATATATATATATATATATATATATAGGTCCATGCCTATTACTTTAGGCTGTCATACACAATCAGTATGGCCCAGTGCAACAGGCTACTCAGATGAAAGCACAGTATGGACACAAAACCACAAAGCAGTGCCCTCGTGAATGGTGTGTGTGTGTGTGAGAGATGTTGTAATGATTAGAGATGGCCAGCTTATTTAGTCAGTTCAGACGGAGAGTTGGGCCAGTGAGAGGAGGGAGCAGCTGAGAGATGAGATGGGGGGGGGGGGGGGGGGGGGGAAAAATGATAAATGATTGAACTTGAGATGGATCATAGTTCAGGAGCTGTGTGAGAGTCGAGGTGGACATCCTGGGCTGTCTGTCCTAACGAGCCTTCTGGTTTCCGTGGACGTAAAGAATTATTGAACCGAGCTTCGGCATTGGTCACAACTTGTCCCTAATATGTCAACTGACATCTGAGGACATTAAGCAACACTTCACCACCAATCACCAACTTGAGATGGACTAGTTCACTTACCAGTCAGTTCGGAGAGGGTGGGAGAAAGGGAGGGAGGGACAAGGGGGGAGGGAGGGACAGAGAGAGAGAGAGAGAGAGAGAGAGAGAGAGAGAGAGAGAGAGAGAGAGAGAGAGAGTACTATATATGACCTTATATATATATAAGCTATGGCGTACAGGTCCATAGTACAAAAATGCCGAAGTTGGCATCAAACATGCTATGAGAGCAAAGACTAGGATAGTCTTTGGGAGACGGTGCCGCTGCATGGCCTTAGTGATGGCCAGCCAGCTCCTGGTTTTGAACATCTGTTGCAAGCATTGTTCAAAATTGCAACGATTTGCCGTGACAACATGAGCAAACGACTGGCCACACCTGAAATGCCACGTAGTCCTTGACTATAGCTGTGTCAGTCATACCGTGATCCGCAGTTCCAAAACTGTCGAACTGACCGACGTCAGGCAGAGTCGTAGCACCATTTATCGCCACGTAGGGACTATCGCCACGTAGCATTAGTAGTGACTTTCCCAATCTCTGGCTTTAGGCCACCGCCTTATACTCTGTCAGACACCTGGCCAGCACCAGTTCTTCCGACTAACGTGTGTGACGCGACTGCAGTTTTGGGTCAGACGGCGCTCAGGTTGCTTTCACTGATACACACTAACGATGTACGTCTTGATTAAAGACTTATGCGACTCAGTCTCCCCCCACACCACCCCTCTCTATGTCTGTAGGTAGATCTATGCGATCACGAGTTTTACTGACTTTCATTTCAGGGCTCTCTACCAGTGCCTATTTTTGCAGTCACCCTGGTCCATGAGTCGTGTTAGTATTATAACTGGACAACTTTAGGCCTGCAGGCTAATGCTGGTAGCTTTCGGCCGAGCCGCCGTGCATAGCTGACGGCGGCAACGGAACTCTATTTTCCATTATCAGTATCATTTTGCCATTATTATCGGTCAGAATAAGAGATTCATATTCGAGGCTTCTACTGCAACAAATATTACGCGTCTTCGCCACAAACTGCAAGTTCGCATTCAAGGGAAGCCACTCTTAACAAACTGCGTGCTCTGGACGATCACTTCCGGAACAGGGAAGAAAACACACGCGCTGTTCTGTGTTTGTGTATTTCGTGCTAGTCGTGGTAGGTACAGTCTTGCGGGTCGTTCTGCATGTTTTGTGGTTTTACACATACTAAAATGCATATTTAAGGACAGATTTGGCATGTCATGGACCCAAGTCAGTTTTTGTTCAGTCTGTAGTAACAGACTTCTCAATATAGCTGCTGAGTAATTAAATACAAGATGATGGAATGGTTTTGCCATACAATGACACAGTGACGTGTTGTTTTGCAGCTCTGGAAAACAAGCCTTACAGACATTCAGGATGGCGAACGAGGTAGTAGCAGTGTTGGCCTTAGGGGCTGTATTATTGGGTGTCTTCATCAACTTCTCTCTTCATAAAATAGAAGAAGGTAAGTCAAGTGTGAAAATGCTGGTCTTTCAAGTCACTTATTCAGATTATTGTCGATGTCGCTGCACTTGCCTGGTCTTGTCTTGATCAATACAGTGCAGGTATGGAGGCTCGTGGTATCAGCGCAGCTGGCATGCAGACTATTAGTGCCAAAGGATGATGATAAAATTACCACTTTTTGTCGTGTTTCTTCTCAGTTTTATAATTTATGAACCAATGTAGACTTTTGAGCACACCACAACTGTACAGAAAGATGGCACATTGTATATATTGTAAAATTCAGACCATGAATTAGCCTTTGTGCTCTGTAACTAGTGTAAGTTTTGTTCATGAAAACACATTGTTTCAAATGTAAATTCAGCTTGATTGTCATTTTTAATGTCAAGGAATTGAGGAAAGTAATGTTAGGTGAGGTCAAGAGCTGAACATTAAGAGTAACATAGCAAAATTAAGATGCAGTTAATGAGTTACAAAGAATAGTTAATTACTGTGTCCAGTTGTGCCAATCTGTAGAGCTCAGATGAACATACTTAAATTTAAAAGTAAAAGATTACTGTCTCTTAATCTTACACTACTACTGTACTAGTAGTGCTAGTACTACTGTACCAGTGAGTCACTGGTCAGTGATACATCATCTCAGAGTTTGGTGGTTTACCACTTATGGAAACGCCAACTAACACAGCATGCACTTAAACTGTTAGTCTTAAGAATGTTTGATTTTAAGCTGGACACTGTACAGAACAAGGAGAGGAAGAAGAATGAGTGATATTTATCACACCATTAAAATTTAAATGGAGCTGTGCATAGCCATAGGCCATAGCTATTCACAGGAATTGCATTATTACTCAGTTTACTGCAACTGTTTAGGGTTAGTGCTATTTTGTTCATTGTTATTAGTAATCATTTGCATAGATCTGTATTACAGTTCAGCACCTAAGTTAGTTACTAAAGACAGTCAGTATGAAAACAGCAAAATACTGATTACTGCAAAAGGATAATATATAATATTCTATACATCCACACACACACACCAGTTTTTATTATTATTAATTATTATTATTATATTAAGCTGAGTTCACACATATTGTCAATCTTACAAGCTAATTTTTGTGTTTTTCAGTATTGTGTTTTTGAAGCTTTAATTTTAAAACAATAAAAGTTTAAGTTTAATGGTAACTCTATGTGACTGCAGGCACTAGTCTTCAGACAGAGAATTGTATTTTTTGGTGTGCTGTTGATGTTGTTGTTGACAAGCATAATCACTGAGTTAGGGAGTCTACTTTTGCCAGAGGCCAAGCTAGCAAAGTTTATAATTATGCTTTAGTATACATCATTACAAATTACATGTATACAGTATGTACAACTCCACTAGTGTGCACCTAAGTATTCATAAATAACATATATGTATTATAGTTTATACTATATTAGTATATAATTGATAAACATTGTGTTTTATTAATTATTTTTATCTTGATTTTGATCCTGTTACAGGTCATACAGGAGTCTACTACAGGGTATGTTTTTTTCTGATTTATAATTAATATTGATGAATTACCATTACAGGTTCTACAGCAACACATTACCACCACCAAACAAACTGACCAACCCAACACAAAGGAAACCAACTGATTAATGAGACAAATGAAAGATGCAAAGAACTTTAAGCAGCACAAAATTAATATTAGTATTAGCTAGAACTGCATGTATGCATACATTTTACATGCATGTATTATCATGTTTACTCACAAATGTAAACTTGTGCAAAATAAAACTGAACTAAACATTTCTTGTGTGTGCGTGTGTGTGGATCTATGCAAGTATATGTGTATGTGTGTGTGTGTGTGTGTGTGAGAGAGAGAGAGAGAGAGAGAGCACAAATGGTCAGTAAATCTGAAATTTAGACAGAGACTTTCTAACTTTATTAAATCATGCAAAATGTGCATTGTATAAGGTAATTGTTTGTCAGACTAAAATAGTATCAACATCAGTGCAGTGTACTAATACTAAATTATAGTAAATAGTGTTGTATCAAAGGATTGGAGTTGCAGCCAGATATGTTGTGCTTTCAGGGAGGTGCCCTTCTGTCCACTACCAGTGGTCCAGGCTATCACTTCATGCTGCCCATGCTGACATCTTATCGATCTGTGCAGGTTACTACCAATTTTTCTGCCCTGGGTACATTAGTACATGTATATGTTTAATGAGCTGTATGATAGCCAACTGGTCTAGGAAGCTAGATATATATATATATATATATCTGAAAACAAGCCTGTCTGTTTCAGTGTCTGTGTGCCTCTCTGTACATGTGTATCCAAATCTGTGTTTTGTCCTCAGTTTGTTTGTCTCTTTTTCTCTCTGGAGACTGCAGACCCTCATGAATTGGTAAACATTAAGCATAATTTATATAATAGTTTTTAATACAGTAAATTTTTATTATGAAAAATTATGAAATATATAATATTCCCAAAAGAAAGAAGAAAAAACGAGTAACCAACAATCCTGCAACCTAAGTTTTATCCTGTTTTTGTTATGCTTCCACTTCATCTGTATTATTTACTATCGCTATCAGGTGTGTGTTTTTCTTTCTTCTTTTTCTGTCTCCAGACTACACTACAAACGGATGAGGTGAAAAATGTACCATGTGGCACAAGGTAAGATTGGCTTATTAAAAGATAATGATTTATATTCAGCATCACTGCTATCACAGTATCAGGTAATGTTTACTGGACAGTGTTCCTGTGTAACAGCAGCACAGGGTGGTTTACATGTATGACAGTATCTCAGTGCAAAACATTATTTATGTTGATTATTTTTCTGTTTTACATTGCTTTGTGTTGAAATAAGGGTTTTGATGGATGACAAATCCAACAATGTTTCCATGAAATGTGTTTATAACTTCCTTTTTTTTTTTTTCTCGAAAATTAAATGGTCAAATTATATGAAAAAAATGCACTTCTAGATATCTGTCCTTTAGGGTTTTACTCACAGCTGGGCCTTTTTGATTGTAAAAGCAGGGGCAAAATCAGCATACTATAGCCGGAATATTTGAAGGCTGGCATGGCCGCCTGTGTACAAACATGACAGACCCTGTGTGAATTTCTGGTGTTCTGAAAGTGGAGACATATTTTCTGTAAAAACCTGCTGTTGTTAAAAAAATTGTATTGCCTGTCCACAGGTATCTTCAAACTGGTTTTAGCAGATTAAAATTAAAGCAAGTATTCTTGCTGGTGCCTCTCTGTCTCATCATGTCCTAGCAATTTTGTGTTGTCAGTTTTGACGTCAGTGCATGAACACTGTGGCATGTTGGTACTTGTTCTTAGGTGACCTCATGTGGTTGCTGGGATGTAAAAATCTAAGAACTAATGTGTGGTTTAGCAGAACCCATAGGCAACATCCTGGACTGCTGGAGAAGTAATTGACTGTACTCCAAGTATGCTTTGATAGTATTTCATCATCTTGTGCGTCCTATTTGACGAGTTGCTAACTATAGAGCCTATTTTGCTTTTTTGATCTGATTGCTCGACACAAGGGAGTGGTGTGACATTTCACAACTGGGTCACTGAGGATGTTGTTCAAAGATGTATCTTTGGATTGCATATATTTTACTATCTAAACGAGATCAGTATTTTTGGAAATAGGTCATTTTGCAGTGTGGAAACTTTATTTGTCATTGTTTCACTGCTTGATAAAAGCACATTTTCACAAGCAGTCAGAAACAATGTTCTCCATGTTTGGAGTTCATAGAGGGATTTCTGTTGAAAATGTGTGTGTAATTTCTTTCTTTATCCAAGATACATCTTGAGTGTCGAAATCTGTGTCATATTTTCCCTCTTTGTGTCACAGTGGAGGAGTGATCATCTACTTCGAGAGGATTGAGGTTGTGAACAAGTTGGACACAGCAGCAGGTTTGCCTGCAATTTTGCTAATTCGTTACACATGATATGTTTGCTTGCATTGTTGTTTATTCATTATGCATGACAAATTGACAGTATTTGCAGTGTACTGTTAGATTTTGTTTCATTTTATGAAGAGAATCCCTAAGTCAGAATTTGGTTTGTGTGATTTTGTAAATCAACAATTTTGTGCCTATGGCTGGGAGTGGGGGTTGTTTTAGAGCCAACATTTGTTGCTAAACCTTGTAAAATACATAATAGTACAAACAATTTTACCTCACATGTATTTTGTAGTGATTTTCTTGGTCATACTTAACAAATTCAGTAACAGTAAATGTTTTCACTGAATAGAAAAGAGAAACAGGTTTAATATTCAGCCTTGTGTGAGAATTAGTCTCTTTTTTTCTCTCTCTTTTTTTAAGTGGTTTAAGGATTGATCATTGGTGGTCATCTTGGTTGCTTTCATTGGAAGTTATGGTCAAAATGAGATGAATTGTTTTCTATTTTTTAAAATAGTGTAATGGACAGCTATAATAGCTTTGAAATATGTCCATTTGCATAGTCATAATTTGATATGGAACCCCCACCCCCGGCCTCTTCCAGCCCTCCCCACTTCTTAATGCTAATTGCTATACAGGATTGTTTTTCTTCCACAGTGTATGACATTGTGAAGAACTACACCGCTGACTACGACAGGACTTTGATCTACAACAAGATTCACCATGAGCTCAACCAGTTCTGCAGCATACACAACCTGCAGGAGGTCTACATTGATTTGTTTGGTAATTTGGTTTCACACGTTTCCTTAGGACAGTGTTTAACTCCTTCCATGCCCCTACCATGTCCACAGTGAAGGGTTTCCTATCTGCCACAAAGATGCCATAGGATGTCCTGCAGGAATTGTGACTGTGCATGTGCAGGAGAAGCCACGCTCTAGATATTTAATTAATTAATTAAAATTAAAAAGAAATTTCACACGATTGAGGAAATTATTTATGCCTTGCAAGTGGGACTTAACCGTTGTATCATGTATGGCAACACCATACAGTTTTGTCATAAAAGTCTGCAATAAATCTGTTTTTGGCTGGTTCTGCAGACAAGGATCTCCACTGACATAGCCTTCGCTGGTGGTTGATGTTGGTTATTTGAAAGAATTTGAACTCCCCCCCACCCCCCCAGTGTAATTATTTGGTGTTAAAGGGTCAACATTCGGTTGTTGCTGCATAATTTTGTTGTTAATTATTCCTATTTTGGTGTGCAAGTCATAGGAATTGGTTTCTATAGCAGTAAGACTGATGTATGAGTTTAGTAGAAAAGCTGTTGTGATGTTACAGTAAAGTGCCTCGTGTGAAAGGTAGCGTGAAAGAATCTGTTCTTGGAGAAATACATTTTTGGCTTGGGGTTACTTAGGCTAGGAGTGTCTGATGATTTTTCAGATCAGATTGATGAGAACCTGCGACAGGCCTTGCAACGTGACCTGTACCAGCTGGCTCCAGGGTTGACAGTGCAGGCAGTTCGTGTCACCAAGCCGAAGATCCCAGAGCAGATACGCAAAAACTACGAGGCCATGTAAATATGTGTGTTGTGTGCCTTTTTGCTCTGACAATTTTAGATTCAGTCAGCTATGGTGGGTGAGTGTTTATCACTTAAAGAGCTGGAACTGTTTTGTGATGTTCTTGTGTGTTCATAAAAAATAGGATGGGTCTTTGGCTTCAAGCAGAACATCCCAGTTCTGTTCTGTCGAGTGATGGCTGTCATTAATCATATGTGAAATTTATGCAAAGAGTTCATTTAAGGTTAAAGACATGCATAGTTTTAGCTCTTTCTTTTCCTTTTCCTGTGACTGAAATATAGCCAGATTCCATGGTAACTAAGTATGGTTGAATGAAAAAAGTAAGAGCTGAAGTGCATGTGCCCTTTTTGTGCATAAATCCTTTGTGATAATCTTTGTGTGTATGCATCTGGGTAGAGCAGGACTCCCTTGTAGACTCCCTCCCAGTGTGGTCCCTGCTGACTTTCTCTGAAGGGCACCAAGAAATGTAGTTTAGCCTGTATTGTAAGGCATTTTGTGTGAGAGATCTTCCATGTAGTGTTCAACTTCAACACTGAAGATTCTGACATTTTTTGTGCATGCTGAGTAATTTTGTGATCTTTTCTGTGTGCATATACGGATGAGGGAACTCAGTTTATAGTCTCATCCAAAAGGCTTTTGTAGAGTCTGCACAGAATTTGACTCTTGGGAAATATCAGGGTGGGCATAAAACTTAACGCACAACAGTCACCCATCCATGTAGTGACCATGCTGGATCGTGCATAACTTTCGTTTCCGAGAGCAAGTACTCTCACTTGGTGCCACTGACTCAGCAGTGTTTGCTGTCACATTTTTGCGGGTGACAGGACATTAAAATCCATTTGCTACCTAACTAACTGTTACATGTTTGGTCATGCAGAGCTGATACACACTGTTTCTGCCTGACAGGGAAGGAGAGAAGACCAAGCTGCTCATTTCCATTCAGAAGCAGAAGGTGGTGGAGAAGGAGGCAGAGACAGAAAGGAAAAAGGCCATCATTGGTAAATTATCCTTGGCTTGCATGTCAACAGATGTTGTGACAGGCTTCTTCGTCAGCCATCCTTGCTTCTACTTTGTCCCCACATCTGCGTCAAGGACCAAGATAAACAACTTTCAGATAAACATATTAATTGAGAAGATAATCTTTTCTTATTAAAAAACACACATAAATAATAATAAAAAAATAATACTCAACCCCTGCCCCAAGAAAAACTAAATAAAACAAAACAACACTAACAATACATCAACAGTGTGTTCTCCTTCTACCTGGTGACCAACCCAATTCATTTCAAATGTTGAATGTGATGCGCCTGTTGTTTGCTTGCTTGCTTGTTCACTTACTAATCTCTGCCTTGGCTTGGGCTGCCATAACTAGTCGTATTGACACCAGCAAGAACACCAAGGTTACATTAAAATGTTCTAATGCACTGCATTGTTAGGAGGGGACTACCTTCAGCCTGGATAAGCTCCTTGCATAATAGCTTCCACTCTCTTCCTCGTCCCATGTTGGAGCCCAGTGAATTGCTGTCATGATGATGCTTAACCCATTCACTGCCCCAGCAGGTAAAATTTCCAGGCTGAAAGATGCACTCACACGCCTTCAAGCAGTGTATTTTCGGGTCCTATAACACATCTACTTTCTGTGCTATACGTTTTGATGAAAATCCTTTCTCATGCCGGTGCGAAAAAGAAGGCAAAAAGGCTTAAGGGTTTCAAATTTGGTACTTTTATTGGTCGTTTTCTAGTGACATCATGGCAGTGAAGGGGTTACGGTCAAATCCACATAGACTGCATTGGTGCCACCACCATCATTACCTTGCTTTGATTTCATAAGCTTATGAACTTTACATTAGAGCAGGAAAAGAAATTTTAATTTTTTTTGCATAGGCACTAGTGATACAGTAATGATCTATCGTGTGTAAAAATTGAGCATACATAGATTGCAGCTTTACTTTGAAGCTTTGAAGCTGACTTGACTGATTTGTGCAGAGGTGAGCATGTGTTAGTAATGATCTATCCTGTGTAAAAATTGAGCATACATAGATTGAAGCTTTACTTTGAAGCTGACTTGTGTTTGTGGCTATATGTAATGATTTGTGCAGAGGTGAGCATATGCCACAGAAGTCCCCAGGCATTGCGTTGATGTTGACTGCTAGTGTATATTCCTGTTGAACTTGATTTTGTGCAGAGGCAGAGAAGCAGGCGCAGGTAGCGAAGATTGTCTGGGAGCAGAAGATCATGGAGAAAGAGTCTGAACAGAGAATTGCTGAAATTGAAGGTAGGAAATGATTCACTGCTGGTTTAGTTTACTGGTGTCTTCCTTTTTTCCCTGCTGAATCATTAAAAGTTTGCACATGTGTGCATGCACACACACCTGTTCAAACTACATGCACATGCACACACACACACATAACACAAAGCACAACATGACACAACACACACACACACAAAACACCACGCATGCATGCACACACGCGTGCACACACACACACACACACACACACACACACACAGTCTGAAGCTGGTGCTGAACAATAATTGCCAGTTCAGCAGAAGTTTGTATGGTTCTATCATCTTTAAAAAAACAAAAGATCATCAATACATTTATGTTGTTACTTCCTTGTGAAGACTGCTGTGTTAATAATGCACTGGATGCCATATTTGTAACCTTTTGTTGATGGCCTGTGATGTATCCACTACATTTTGTCTTGCAATACAGTGTGGGCTGGTTTGTGGCCTGTGTAATGTGTGCTGTGATGTTCCTCTCTCGACACTGCCTGTGCCTTAGTACAAGTGAAGCCAGTATGGTTTGGAGATGGATTTGGGTGTGTGTGTGTGGTGTTCACGGTATAAGTTACATTTGGTCTTAAATTAGAGGTTGCTTTTTTAGATGGATTATTTTTTCTTCTTCAAAATGCTATGTTTTTTGCAAGTGAATTTATGCAAGCACGATCTAGAATATTGAAAGTCATAAGTGTTTATTTGTTTGTTTTTAAACGTTTTTCAGATCACACTCATCTTGCCAGGGAGAAGGCCAAAGCTGATGCTGATTTTTACAGAATTATGAGGGATGCAGAGGCTAACAAGGTTTGAACTTTAACCACCCTCTTTGTCATCTTCCATATTCTTTCCCATCCATTTTATTCTGTGTTTTTTTCTCCTTGTTCTCCTGTCTGGAATCTCATGGCTGTCATTTGACTCCCCTTTCCTGTCTCCTCATTTGTTTTTTCTGCCTCGTCCTCTTGCACTTTCTGTCTTGTCATTTTTCCAGAAAACTCTCAAATATTTTTTGTTAAGGGTTAGGCTTTTTTGTATGGCTCTTGTTGAGCAGCTAGGGGATGGTAGGTGGTATGTGCAGCTTGCTGCCATATAGCACTGGTATTTGCCATTATGCATTTATATAACATTTTTAAATTTTATATTGTGTCTGTCCATTCCTTTTTTATAGCTTGCTTTAACCTGGTATCGATAAATTAGACGGAATGGTTGATGATACCAGCATGTCCTAGCCGTATGTGCTCTTTAACAGGGGTAATATCGAAGGGACTAACTCTTCAAAAATTTGTGTCTGATGTTTGTGTATGTTTTATGTTTGTGAAGTGATTGGTTTTGTAGACTGACTTGACAGAGGGTTGATGCATATGTGAGAAGAGTTTAGAAATGTGTATTTGCTTATGACCTGAGTTTGACTGTCCTGAGGTGACCCTGTGTGGTTGACAGGACATTAAAATCCAGTTACTACTACTACTACTACTCCTCATTGTTATGTTTTTTGTTTTTGCTGGTCTCACTGTATGTTTTGCTGTTTGCCTTTTTTGTTTTCTTCAGCATTCCAGAACCGTTTGCCTTCAGTTTTTATGACAGATTTTGCTTTACTCTCTCTGAACTCAGTGAGGTGCTTGGTGCATGGGAAATACAGTGAAGATGGAATATGAAGGCACATCCTCAAATATAGGTGTTTTTAACATTTTGTGATGTGTGTACGGATTTGCTGAGTGATAAAACTACAAGCTGAAGGGAGATTCTTTTTTTTTAAATTTAAATACAAGCAATGTAACAGCTGAATACACTGTGCCTTTCTGTGTGAAGATTTTATGTTTCTATGATTTTTATCTCTCCCTCCCACTCTCCTGTTTTAGGAGTGTTATCTGTCATTATTATTAACAGTATGCTGATGATATGATTTTGTTGCAGATGAAGCTGACCAAGGAGTTTTTGGAGTTCACCAGATACCAGTCAGTGGCTTCCAACACCAAGGTTTTCTTTGGCAACCACTTACCTGACATTTTTATCGACCCCTCCGTTCTGAACTCGGCGGCCCATGGTGCAGTTGATCAGATGCAACAGAAGAAGGTAACCTGACAGTTCCTGCAGAGATTTTGGAAGATCAGAAAAACATCTTTTGTGCATACAGAGACTTTGGAAGATCAGAAAGTGTCTTTTGCATGTGCTGAGACTTTGGAAGATTAGGAAATGGCTTTAGCCTAACAGTTCTGGCCTGTTTTTGTTCAAGGTGAAGTAGACCAGTCACAGCAGGAGATGGCAATATGACCACTTATGCAAAGACTTTGGAAAGTCAAAAAATGTGTTTGGCTGGAAAGTCAGAAAATGTCTTTGGCCTAGTGGTTCTGACCTCTACAACTGAAGGTGAAATGGTGTGTCTAGTTCAGTGGGTTTAAAAGCTGAAAAAGAGCCTTGACACCCCCCCCCCCCCACCCCCTATGATTTTTTAAATATTTATTTTTTTGCCCCAATTTGCCCACAAAATGCAAATTAGAGAAATCTTGAGATTTAAGGTCCCACCTGGAAGCTATTTTGCATATAACCTGTCTAATATTTAGGAATCTCATTCTCCACAGTACAAATAATAGGCCCAATTTTTTGTAGACCTTCATTTTGATTATTCTTCCAGATATTTTACATCAAACTTGCTAAATTCATAAAAAATGCCATCCATCAAGCTTAAAATGGTAAAAAAATTCATAACTCCTCTTCTACTTGTCGTATCACCTTACTTTTTTTACCAAAATAACCACAGTTAAGAACTCTACATGATGCCATACTTTTGTGATTGATCGCAGAGAACATTTAGAAGTCCATTTTCTTCAGGGTGACCTTGCATCACCTTACAGGCCCCATTTCAAGGGCATATATGCAGAAGCGATGTCCCCCAAATCCTCTTGTCTCTAACATCCTGGAATTGTTGCTAACTGGATTGACTTCAAACCCCCATTTCAAAACAAAGTGCACAGCAGTCTCGGCTATGTCTTCTTTTTGCAGCCATTTACCTAATATATACAAAACGAATAGGCCCAAAATTTGCAACAGAAAGTGAGTATAATCATATATATGTGTCCTTCAGTATGTGTATGCTCCTTTCAGACATTTGATCTAGATCTAATTTCTGAGTAACCATGCACACTTCCTGAGTGCTGATGTCAGTAAAACAATTGATCCACTCACCCATTTACAGACTGAATCAGTCACTTTTGTTGCAAATGTTGGCTTCATTCGCTAGATCTGTTTAGTGATTCTGATAATATTTGTGGCCCAAAATGGCACTTGAAATGTCCCAGGAATTTCCGACTGTCTCCTTGGATATTACCAATAAAGCCTCTCCTAGACTGTCATTAGTAGAAAAGTTTGCTAAAATTGCTGTTTATAAATAAATTTGTCGATCATCCCACATATATATGATTACCAGCTCTCACCTGTGTTTGCGATCGTTCACAGACCGCTTCATTTTTCATTTTTACTGACAGAAGCATTCATTTGACAGCTTAATCTGGCTTTCAAGAAAAAGATGAATAATTTTACTCATCAACAAGATCGTTTACACGCAATGTAGAACACTGATAGTGGAGAATCCACCAACTTGGCGTGCACGATCGCTTGTGCGGTCGCCTCAGTGGCCATGGCTGACCGTGCGGCTGTGGTAATAAAATCTCTTTGTTATCACGTTTCGGCGGCTGAGCGTTGGACGTATGAATAGTTTTGAACTCTTATTTTAGCATAACTTTGAAGAAGAAAGATTGATCTTTCTGCTGATATTTTTCATGAGAGTGTCTGTGGTCTAAAAATAGTACAAAATCCGTTAAACACATTTCAAACAACTTTATTCAGGACTTCTGCTTGTCGAAGGCAGCCATCATGGATATGGAAAGAAAGCTTAGCAACAGCACTTTTGATTGATATATATTTCATCATGGCTGGACTAGCGTATGTCCAACACTCCGCGTCTGAAAACTGCTTACAGCGAGCAGTGTTCGCAGCCTATGCAACAGAAGGCAGTGCTTAGGGGTACTGAGATCGGAGTGAATTTTCACATTCTTTTTCAAAGCGTAATAAACATAACAACACAGTTAGGAAGACGAGACATGAAGCTTTTCTCAACAGTAATTTTGTTTGAGATTGGATCAAAAACACACAAGAAATCCGTCAATGAAAATCGCTAAAACTAGACCAACTTAGTTAAGTGGAATGCAGCCGAGAGCACTTTGGACTACCTACATTAACTTAAGACTGGAAAAGAGAAGGTTCACTTGGATTAGAAAAAGAGTTCAGTATTCCAGCTGAACCCCAAAGTGACGTTGCCGTACCAACCCACTCTTCTGCCATATGAACTAACAGTCTTTTTCCATCTTTTTCTTTTTTTAAATGTTTTTCTAACAATTTTGCCGTGATACGTGGTTGACTGGGTGTTAAATCTGTCCGTCTTTTCTAATGACAGGTCAGCTGCTTTCTCAAGTTTTCTGTTAGTTCTTTGTGCTTTTTTGTGTGCTTTTTGAGTTGTTATAAATATGATGCTGTATTGAATGTGAGTAATTTATTTACAGTGTGGAAAGTCGTCAGCTTTATTTAATTTGGATGGTAACATCAAACTTGACCCCCTTGTTGGCTTTGTTTTCTGTATTGGTTTGTTTGGTTTGGTTCATTTTTAGTTTATATTCTGTTTTTACTGGTTTTACTTTTTTAATTTGCACACAGGACCTGCCATTTGTTTTCCTGATCTGTTTCTGTTTTTTGGGGGGGGGGGGGACGGACTTTTTTTTTTTTTTTTTTAAATTTCAAAGCACCTTCAAATCGAGGTAATATAGGCTTAACTGAAGCAGTTGTATATTATCAGTCTCCAGTGTTGATGGGAAAAGTATGCACATGATTACCTTTCAGGGTCCCTTCATTTTAGGGTAGAGCGTAAATGTGTTTTTGGGTAAACATAAATACTTAAACGACAGTTAAACAGTGAAAAATGAAATGTTGGCTACTTATGTCGTTGTGGCTATGGTGTCTTTGTGAACAGTGTATGAAAGATTTCACTGTTTAACTGTTGTTTAAATGTTGTTCTGTTGCTTTACAAAGGGGCTTACCCGGAAAATTTGCATGTGGTGTTGTGGCTTAAATAAGCATTCTTTTTAACCTTTCATGTGTTCTGATTTTGGTCCATGGTAAATAATAAAGTCTGTTTTAGGGTAAAACTGAACTGTTCTGTGGTAAAACTTAACTGTTTCACAGTAAATATGGCATAAAGCTTGTGTTTAAGGGTAAAGTTGAACTCTTTTGTGGTAAATAAGGACATAAAGCTTGTGCTTCAGGGTAAAACTGACCTGGTTTTATTGTAAATAAAGCATAAAGCTTGTGTTTCATGGTAAATGAGCTTGTACTGAACTGCTTCATGGTAACTGAGGCATAAAGCTTGTGTTTGAGGGTAAAACTGAACTGTTTATAAATATAAGGCATAAAGTTTGTTTTTTCAGGATAAAACTGAACTGGTCCATGGTAAATAAAGCATAAAGCTTGTGTTTGATGGCAAAACTTAACTGTTTCATGGTAAATACGGCATAATGCCTATGTTCCAGGGTAAATGAGCACAACTGTGACAGGACCCATTCACTGCCAGCATTACCTGACCATTCCAGACCTTCACCTTCACTCTGACATCATCAGGATCAACATGTGCAGCATCTCTCAATGTGTGTAGGGGTGTTTGTGAGTGGGAAGGTGTCTCTTATGTCAGTGCACAGTTAAGTATATTATGATCAAAGAAATGCATTACACCAATTTTTCAGTAGTCTGCAATTCCGATTTGCCACCAAGTTAAGCACAGGAATTTACCACCAAGTTAAATACAGAAGAAGAAAATTATATCCTTGATCAAATTGCTGATGCTTTTCTGTTTTGTGACGATTCAAAGATTTGTTTTTGATGTTTGTGTATGCATATTTTGGTTTATGGCTGTGTAGGATTAGTTTTTTGGACTGACTTGAGAAAGGGTTTATATATCTATATGTGAGAGATTTTGAAGTGTGCGTTTGCTTTTAACATAGTTTGATTGTCCTGAGGTAGCCCTGTGCAGTTGACAGGATGTTAAAATCCAGTTACCAACCAACTAGTTAAATTCTGTTTTGTATCATGTAGCATGCTTAACTTTTTGGGTGCATAGCCAGGTTTTTGTGTGGGTTTTTATGAATGCTTGAAGTAAAAAGAAGTCAGTATGGTCAGGGTTTGTAAATCCTTTAACTAGCTGTGTTTTGCCTGGCTGTTTATTAGCATGTGTGTAATACTAATAGAGTGTGTCTGCCATATCTTTTTACGCATTAGTCTTATGTGTGCAATGTGTACACTTGACATCCAGTGAAAGGAGTGTATGTCAGGACAGCGCTGCTGTTTTGTTACTGTTGTTGCTCACATGGCCATGGTAGAGCATTCTAACTTCCAACAAGGGATTACAATTAGAAAAACCACACAGCAAAATCTTGCAGTAATGTATATTACTGTTTTTTAAAAATATTTTTTATTGATGCTAATGATAGTGCGTGACCACATGTTGTGCAGTGCTGTTTGCTTTTTTTCTTCTTCCTTTGAAATCTTGCATGGACAAAATAAAAAGTGTGATTGATTGTCTTGAAATAACAGTGTGGGTGGTTCTGGCATTTGGATGATTATTTATATGTTTTGTGAAGGGAGAGCTGTCAGTATTTTCATCTGTGTCTATTTGTATTACAGAGCAACATTCATCCCTCCCTTCTTGACCTATGCAACACATTCTTTGTAACTTTTTCCAAGTTGATTTTGCACTTTGATCTCTCGAGAGTGAATGAATGTGATGCCATCTGAATGGGCTGGCTGGAGTTTGTTACCTGTGCATTACAGCTTTCTTACGTGCTCAACGTGGTACGCTGCATATCGTTGTGGTGGTGATGATTTGTGATGATGGTGGTGAAAATGACATATTGGTTGAGAAGATGTGTGTGCTTTCGAAAGAACAAAAAAAGATGAGCGGCACAGACCCACCACCATTTTGTTGACTTGATGACACTTTGAGATTTGTTTGGTGTTTAGTTCAAATTGACTTGTTATTTCTGTCGATGCCATTTTAAATCTATACGTTGCATAATGTTGTTTTTTGATCATTATTATTTTGTGCTAATGTTATTTGGATTGACTACCCCCCTCCTCCCCACCCCCACCCATTTTTTGCCCAAACACAAGTCAGAATATTCAGGGCACTGTGATCTGTTTATCCAAGGTTCAGCATAGGCAAGTAATGCATTGCTTTTCAGCACTCGGTCATTCCCAATGGCCATAAAAGAGCAAGTATAACAAAGACATTTTGAAGAACTGGTAGTCGTGTTCCAATAGTGTAGGTCTTTCCTATGTTGCTACCCCATCTTTTTTCGGAGTTGATATAAAATCTTTTGATGGATTTACGTATTTGAGTTGATATTTTGTTTTTAATTTCCTTTTTTCTTTTTTTCTTTTTATAGTGAAGGCCTTTGAAACACACTCGTGCACCCACACAAACCTGCATCATTCTGTGAAAGTTTTCACATCACTTATGAAATTAACACACACACAAGAATGTTTTAGATACTAAATGCTCAGGTATGCTAGATGGGAAACAGCCATTTTTCTCTAAGCATTTGATGAAATATTAAGATTTGTTTCTCACACTGAAAAAGATCCTACAATTTTGTACCAGGCTTTTCTGTGCTGATACTATATGTTTTGTTGTTGTTTGTTTGTGTTTTGTTTTCCAAATTGATACAGAATCTATTTGTGGAGTTATTTATTTGAGTAATGAACTAATGAAAAGGGGTTGACAAAAAGGGGTCTGGACATGAAAATGATTTACTGGCTTTCTAAATGTATGCATCATTTGATTTTTGATTTATGAAGGAAATAATACCATGTTAGTAACCAAAAGGAAGCATCTTTTTATGTATGTTGTATAAAAATTGTTTCTTTAGTGTAAGTGTGCTTTTAGTTTTAATGGTAAAGATGTTTTTCTAAATTTACTTGGATGTAATGATTATTTTGAGAGAAAAAAAATCAAAGATGAAGGTAGTTTATCATTTTGGGGTACTTTTTGTACGCATTGTTTGCTTTTTCTTTGAAAGATTATTTATATTAATACGCTGTGCTTGTATGATTACTGATACTCCTCAGCAGATTATGGTTATGAAGGAGACTTTTTGTTGTGAAAATGTGTCTGAAACATCAAATAAATAACTATTAAACAGCATTATTTTGGTTAGTGATTGTGTTCTGTTATCAGAAATTTGGTTTCCTTTCTTTTGCACCCTCCACCCCTTATCTCATTTCTGTTACATTCTTTCTGTGGGTGCCTATCTGTACCTGTGGCCGCGTGTGTGTGTGCCAGCGTGTGTGGAAGTGTTGTGTGAGGAATAATATATATATATGTCTAGAAAAGTATTAAAGTACATATGAACTACATGTTTGCTTTCACAGGACATGTTTGCTTTCACAAGACCTTAAAATCCAAGACCTAACTTTCAAGATGATGTGATAGTATTATGCCTGCAAAGAGGAGAATGGGGAGTAAGATATGCACATGTTAATTCAAGTTACACGTGTTACTTGAACTTGTTTGCCATAATAGTATTTAATCTGTGACATATTGTGCATGGGAAGGTGCATTTCTTTGCAAAAAAAATGTACTAGGACAGGAAAGACTTTTAGTCAGAAGAAAATGGCTTTGAAAATTTGCCTGGCCTGTTCATGTAAATGGGGTACAACACTATAACATACCAATACATTTGATTGATTTAAAAAAAAAACTTGAATGCAACTGAAGAGGCTGTGGGTGAAAGGCCAACATGATCTTGTGCATGCTTAGCATGTGTGTGTGTGTGTGTGTGTGTGTGTTGTAAGTTTGTTATTCGTGAGAGTGCTGGTGTCTTGTGGTGTTTTTGGTTTGTGATTACTGTGTAAGTAGTATTTCTAGAATTGATTGTCATGATTATGCATGAGTTTTACAGGAAGGTTAGGCACTCTACGTTCTCAGTATTACTGTTATGTAATGTGCACAGCACATGCACATTAATGCATTTGTACACCCAGAAACTGGCATCTTGCCTGTCTCCCGGACAATAAATAGTAAATGAATAGCAAACAAGTCAGCCATACATTGAAACATTAAAGCAAAACTTGCCAAAGGTTCCTGTGCAATCACAAATGGTTGCTTTTAACAAGAAAATTTATCATAATTGGTTACATTATGATTAAATCAAATGCTCAAAGCTTCATGCGGAATCTGAGTGGTCGCAAATAGCAGAATAATCAAAATTATGAATGTGTCTACACTTGGAGAGAAGAAAAATGTCAGCTCATTATCTTAATCTTTATGTCAAGTAAATGCGTGAATGAAACGGATTAAAAGCAAGTTATTAATTTTGTTTAAGATAAGAACATTTCTAAAGAAAGAAATGTGAAAGTATTTTCATGGTCAAAGGGGAGACAACATAATCCGAAACAAAAATGATAAGTTAGAGTAACTTTTCTTCTTTTATACGAAAAGAAGCCCAAAGAAACACAGCTAGCTTTACTCAATCGAGGTTTCTGCGCCTGCGCTTTTGTGTAAAACAGCTTTGTGAAGTAAAATGGCGCTTACCGTTGTCGGTTCTGACACTTTGTGAGCAAACTTTACTTTAATGCAGAAAGTTGGAGGCAATTTGTGGTTGAGAGAAGCATTACAGGTACGTGCGTTGGCATATTCTTTCAGATACGGTCATATTTCTGATTGATCCGTAGTAGAATTTTGGTAATACTGCCGTGTAAAGTTTGTAAACAACCGAAGTATGTTTTTCACCCCGTTCATATCACAAAGTCTGACAGTAACACCTGAGTCTTTTTCACTAAACTCAAAGAATATAGCAGATGCAGGTACATATTTGTTGTAGAAATGCTAATCTTTGAAGCCAAGTGAGTGTTGGGGGTATATAAGCGTTGTCTGATTTATTTATTTTTAAAATATAAAAAAATGAACAGATCAGCCACTTACAAAGCCAAAACAACCTGCTTAAAAGGCTCCACCGTTGAAGGAACCAACAACGTTCCTTGTGATGAAATGTTTGTTATGGTTTTAAGCACAATGTGGTTTTAAGCACAATCGTATTGGCAGTCAACACCCTTTTTTCTTTTGATAAATGGGTTGATTATTGTGTCACTTTGCCGTTGCATGAATTTGAGGGGACCATTCTGTGTTTCAAGCATTTTTGCCTAGGTTGTTGGAACACTTTGTCGATGTAACAGTTGTTCGAATGACAGTAGTTGACACTTCCACAGTGGGATACTGTTGAAACAACATCCGGTTGATTCCCCCCCCACCCCACCCCCCAACCCAACCACACACACAGATAATGTGGCATATAGTTGATATACACAGGGACAGATGGATCATTGTAGTTGGTATACACAGGGACAGTTGGATCATTGGATCTTTAGTGTGAGAGAAATCACCTTTTTCTTTTCTTTTCATGAACCCACAAAAAAAAAAAAAAGGGGGGGGGGGGGGGGGGGGTTAACTATTATAGTGGGGTTGTAATTGTGTAAACTGGTCTTTGTACAACATTTTTTTATTGGGAGTGGTCAGCATGTGTATATCTAGTGCCAGGTATTAGCAGATAATGGCAGACATGTCTAGGAAATTTGACGACAGTGAGTGAGTGACCATCAGGATGCTGTACCACAGCGTTCCCCCCAAAAAACCAGCCTGTTTTGTATGTGTTCATGCACAAGGGGTAGGACCTCACTTACTCTTTAGACTTTAATTCACTCTTTAAAACCCATAATAACTAATGTGAACACAGAGTGACTATATACCCCTAAACTCGCTAAAGTTAAAAATCTGTTAGGGGGTAATGATGAACCATCAGTTTATTACCGAGACAAACAGTCCAGTGTTGACAGTACAATACGGAACTGCAGTGCAACAAAAGACTCAAGTGTCTTGTTGGTATTGATTGGCTGCAACCCTTCACTTTATCCAGTCATGCAGTGTATCACTTTCTGATACTGGTTGGCCTTTCACTTTATCCAGTCATGCAAGCTGTGACTAGTGTAAGTGAATGTGAACATTGTGTATGCATTTATCGCAATGGCACTAAAGGCAATTCTATTTTGTATGCCAAACCAAAAGCAAAAGCATTCTAAAGATTGAGCTGATGTGGTTAACTCAACCACAAGCAGTGTGTGCATTTATAGCAATGGCTAATCTGTATGCCAAACAAAAGCATTTTAAAGATTCAGCTGATTCAGTTGACACCAGAATCCAGAAGGCCTACAGCAAAAAACAAAACAAAAACAACAACCTCATAGTTCACGCTAATAATAGGGTTTTAGAAGTGCATGGATCCTGTTAAGCTTGAACAATTAAGCTTACAAACTACAAAGAACAAATTTGCACTGAGTTCAGTAGACTTTACACATCCAGCGCCAACAAAACAGCAAACATTCAGTGACCATCAGGACCTGTAACAGTAAATCAGTTTTGAGTTAATATATATGCAGAAATCTGGGGAAAATAGAAATATCTGTAAATCACTAAATGCTGTGTTCAGCAATTTAATCTCAACTTGGAGTTGGAGCAGCCTTTGTGTATACCTGTGCACAGTCTTTCTGATTCTTAATTTGATGCTATTATTCATGTTAAAGTATTCATGATTCACACAAACATGGAGTGCCCTGACACTCGAAACAAATAAAATGTATACCTTGTAGAATTTTTTAAGAGGGCAGATTTACACATCAAGCATGAAAGAAAGGAACCAGCTCTATTTTAAGCAAATACTAAAAACAAAATCAACAATCGGTCAGACATGCTGCCTGTTATTTTGCTCAACTGGTTCTAAAAAAACTATAAATAAATAATCACAGCAGAGAGAGAGTGCATGGTGTGTGTGTGTGTGTGTGTGTGTGTGTGTATGTTCTGGATGGGAAAAGGAAAAAGGTGTTTGCTAATGCTAGTAGTGCTCTAGTAGTAATATCTATAGATCTATATATTATAGATATATAGTAGTAATATCTAATCTATAGATCATTAGATGGCTGCATGGCAATGTATCAGACCATTACACTTACAGTGATTGACTGGTTTCTGTGAACCACTTTTGTGACCTTATAAATGTCACACCGGTTTGAAAAATGTATAGCATAATCACTGATTATTTTTGTGTGTGTATGTGTGCAGTCATGAGCAGCCCAAGTACCGTGAGACGTTTTGGCACAGCCAAGACCTATGGTCGAACCCGAGAGAATGCAGCAAGTCGTGCTTTTGACGAGATGATAACCGGCAAGCCGGCACCCATCAAGGCCTCCCCGGCATACACAAAATGGGGCAAAACAAACTTTGTCGCCATCCGCGGTGACAAGAAGACAAAGCTTGAATGTCCACCAGAGCCCAATGAAGTGGAGATGAAGTCAGAAGATGTGTTCAGCTTTGATACAGAGGACAAGCGTCGAGCCAGCCCCACCAAGCCCAAACGTGTTGTCGTGGCTCCAGAGGCACAGAGGGCCACCACGCGCCTCCCGGCATCAAGAATTGTTACCCAAGGGATGAAGGGCCAGTGTGCTTCCGGCGCCGGCAACACCTCTCAGGACAGCGAGTCTTCATCAGCTGCCATTGCTCGCCCTGGGAGAACATACACAAGGTCACAGGAAGGTCGCATGAGCTCTGGGCCCTCATCGCAGCTAATTATGGACCAGTTTGTTGAAGTTGGAAAAACAGTTAAGACTGATTCGGGCATTGAGGTTGTGTATTCCATCGAGCCCCATGAACCTACGGCCACAAGTCAAACACCAGCTAAGCATGTGTCGGCAACACCCCCCAGTTTACCGGAAAGAAGTCCTAAGAAATTTCAGGCAGAGTCCAGTTCATCTTCACTAGACGTGACTCCCAAAAGCAGCAAACCCAGCTCTGTCTTTGATGACGATGAGGACGATGACTTCTTTCCTATCACTTTCCGTAGGACGCCCCTAAAGACCTACACAGGGGAGATCATCACACCTATCAGCGATGCTCCTGATGACCCTCCACCCAAAAAGCGAAAGAAGGGACCCACTGGTTTACCCCGTGGACGTAAGCCATCACGTTATACAGATCCAAGTCTGATTGAGGAATACCGCAGACGCTATGAGGAGACTCATGGGAAGAAGGAACCAACGGCAGGCATGTTCAACAGCACAGTTATTTCTAGCAAAGAGCTAAAGGGAAGCCAAGGTACAACACTGGTTGTTGTATGCAAACCA
This sequence comes from Alviniconcha marisindica, assembly GCA_018857735.1. Classification (NCBI taxonomy): domain Eukaryota; kingdom Metazoa; phylum Mollusca; class Gastropoda; family Provannidae; genus Alviniconcha; species Alviniconcha marisindica. The sequence continues at coordinate 1,584,172 of JABMCL010003456.1, read as the reverse complement.
AAAGTGGAGTTGTCTCAGAAGAAAGACGACGTGCAGACCAAGTACTTTAAGAATGTCAAGAAAGAGTTGGGTAAATCGGACAAACACCTGGAGGTGGCAACAGAGAGTGACTTGCAGGAAGATGCCGTTGCAGCACCCTCTGCAGGTGCTGAGCCAGCATCCAGTTCAACGACCCCATCCCCAAGCATCAGGAAGTCGCCAGCGTCTTCTCAGGATAGTACAGGTTCCACTGTCAGCACACCCACGCGGATGCTGCGGGTACGTTTTGCTGATGAAGAAACTGATTCCCCTGTGAGTAGTGCAAGTGCCAGGTCTGCTCTATCACCTGTGAAACAGCTGCCCAGAGGTGCCGCAATACGCAGCAGAGATAAACCTCCCATGAGTTCAAGCCAGGGGTCTGCCCTCTCTGTTACCAGTGACTCGTCGGCGACCAGCATCGTAAGTGGAGCTGAAGCTAGTGAAGCAAGTGTGGCCAAGCGGACACGCTCTGGTGGCAAGCAGTATAGGATTTTCAAATCACGAGGACCCCCACAGCCTGCACCAACGGAACCAGAGAAAGAGGAAGAAACCGTCTCTGGTGCCAACTCGCCGCCCATGCCAGAACTGACCCGTGAAGTCCCCGAATCTTCCAACAGTGAGGAGAGTCAGAGGAAGGGCCAGAACCCTCCCAACATCACTGACGAGGAAGAAACTGGAACCACTGCTGAACCTTCCCAGGCATCTGGGGAAGATGCAACCCCAGTTACGGATTCTCAGGTTTCTCAGCTTAGTAGTAGTGAGGGTGCATCAGAGAGAACAGAGGAGCCAGTGGAAGACTCCTCTAGCCCTCAGCCTCAGGTGAGACCCTCAGACTCTCAGGACACACCTTCCCCTGCATCTGATGATTCTCAGGAACTGTCACAAGAAATTCCATCATCCACAGAGAGCAGTCAGAAGGAAGAAAGTGCCCCTGCAGCTCCTCGTCGGTTTTTCAAATCTAAAAAATCCTCCAGTGCCTCAAGTTTGCAGCGAAAAGTGTTCGAAAAGGTAAATGTGGTGTTGGAGCATGGGGTGCCACAAACTGTTTTGGTAACTATGAGGAGTGGCCTGTGTCGTTTTATTTTGACCATCAAATTGAATTACTCAGTTTATTTATTTAAAAAATTATTGTGTTCAAAAGCTCTCAGATGAACACCAATAGGAACTTGGAAGTCTTTGATTACTGATCAGTTTGTTTATTCTTCTCAGTTCTAGTTCAAGATAAGTAAAAATTTCAGAGTGGCAGTGAGTTATTCTAAGTCATTTACTGTTTTAGCGTTGTTACTGAAGGCTGTGTTATATTATAGCCAGCCATTTCACATTCATTTTAGTCTTTTCTATAACATATTTATGTTATACATATAAACTGATACTAGTAACTAGAATGCACGTAATATGTGCGCATAGCTTATTTATTGGTTTATACTTGATAATTTGCATGGTCAGAAAGTGTTTCTAGTAATTAATTCACTGCTTTGAGTTTGAGCTGATGTTAATCTTAGAAATAGCTGTAATAAAAATGTGTAGTTCTGATGTATTTGATTAGGTTCCATTTAATGAGAGGGTGCATTGGGACCTCCCCCCACCCCCCCCTTTTTTTTTTATTACCTTTTTTCTCAAGTTTCACCTGGGCTGGTCCAAGAAAACACTGACCCAAAACCACCTCTCTTTTTTATGACCACATTTGCTAAAGCTTCATCAAGGGTGGTCCAAAAAAACTTAACCAAGGACCATCTGGGTTTTTTGTTGTTGTTTTTAGGAGCACTTTTTTTAGATTTGATCAAAAAGTGGTCCAAAAAACAAACAAAAAACAACAAAAACCAGACCAAGGACCACCTGTTCTTTAGGGCCACTTTTGCTATGGTGGTTAAAAATAATAATTTAAAGACCAAAGACAACCTGCTTTTCAGGACCCCTTTTGCTCAAGTGTCATCAAGGGTGGTCCCCAAAACTGAAAAAAAATGGGGTTTCTGTATTTGGTGATACCATTTGAACCATTGCCTTTGAGTTTGAGAAAGTGATAACAAACAATGTTGTGTAAACAATGTGTTTGTGTGTGTGCGCAGTCCCCATCCAAGGCCTCCTACAATGCAAGGTCATGGCAGAGGGACGAGGACACAGGGGATAAAGAGGTTTGTACCCTGGATAAGTCAAACTTTCAGGATACCATGGATAAGTCAAACTTTCAGGATACCATGGATAAGTCAAACTATCAAGATACCATGGATAAGTTCAACTTTTAAGGTATCATGGATAAGTTCAACTTTCAAGATACCATGGATAAGTTCAACTTTCAAGGTATTATGGATAAGTTCAACTTTCAAGATACCATGGTGGATAAGCTCAACTTTCAGGATACCATGGATAAGTTCAACTTTCAAGATACCATGGATAATTTAAACTTTCAGGATACCATTTATAAGTTCAACTTTCAGGATACCGTGGATAAGTTAAACTTTCAAGACACCATGGATAAGTTAAACTTTGAAAATACCATGGATAAGTTAAACTTTCAAGGCACCATGGATAAGTCAAACTTTCAAGATACCATGGATAAGTTCAACTTTCAAGACAAAAAGCTCAGGTCCTTGTTCGTCCCACACCCCAAATACAGCAGGAGGTGTCAAATGTCATGTAATTGAGAAAACTAAAGCTTTTGAAGTACTCTAATTTAGTGATATTTTTATTTTTTTATTTTTTCAGACTTTCATTTTAATGATCAGTGTTACTGTTAGACTGTTATTACTACAGTATAGTAGCCTGTTTGGGTGCCACATTGTGATAATTTCATTGTGTCAGACTTATGGTGGTGTTACAGCTAGACTAACTTAGTAACTATTTGACTGCATACCACTTTCAGTGACCTTGACCATAAGCAAGATCATAGCAGTGTTCCACTCTTGTGTGGAATCTCAGGGCTGCCATTTGACTGCCCCTTCTTATTTCTGCTCTTTTGTTTTTCTGCCTGGATGTGTAGATTCTGTTGCCGTTACTTGTACTTTCCTACATTGGTGGGCGAAAGGTTCACGTAACATTAATGTCACTGTATCACTTCCCAGTATTGTATACATGTGTGAACATGTGTATGTGATATAGTGACATTAACATTCAGTTTATTTTTTTTCCCACCAACATTAGCTGATCTCCAGTCAAAATCAAATGCAGTCCACAAAAATCTGCCGATGGTGATATATGATAGTCCATTTTGTATGTATGTGGAAGTATATGATAGTCCATTTTGTGTGCCTGTGGAAGGATTGCCATCATGGATGTCATATTTGGTTTTGCTGAAAATTTAGTCTACTGATGCAGTGATGGTGAGCTTCTGTAGAGAGGTTTGTTGTTTTTAAAGTGGGTAGCTATGAAAATAAAGTTGAAGCAAACTATCATAACAGTATAACATGCTTGTAAAGCTTGTTAAGGTGTTGATTCCAGAGTTGTCCTATAGAATGTAAGTTATTTTCATTTAGTTACTTCAAAATCTTGTTGATGAATATTGGTGTGATGCATTTTTTCTGTGTGTATATTTTATATATTAAATATAACTCATTTAGGAATGTTTGAGTGTTGTACACAGAATACTTAGTCTAGGTTATGAGCTTGGATTGTTTTCACAGTACAGTGCTGTGTAAGAGTTACTAGCATTACTATGTCCTGTGAGTATTATGTTTAGCCTTGGTGCTCTTTGAACATCTCTCGATGGTCAGTAAATCATTTGTACACCTGTTCTGCCTTTTCTTTGTCTACTCTCTGCGATATTATTTGGTGTACAAATTAGGATAGATAGAGCGCAGACTACTAAAGGTATGAACATCCTTTTAAAAGAGAGAGATTGGGGAAAAGAGGATTATACCACTTGCACTCTGTGTGGGAAGGTGTGAGCTGAAGGTGAAAGTTGGGGGGGGGGGGGGGGGGGGGCAACAGTAGGTTAAAAATTACCAAGCCACAGAGTACAGACACTTTGCATTGCCTTAACCCCTTCACTGCCATGACGCCAGTTAAAAATGACCAATAAAAGTGTGAAATATGAAACCGTTGAAGCTTTTCTTGTCCCTTTCTGCACTGGTATGTGATAGAACTTTCATCAAAACAGATAGCATTGAAGTTGATGTCTTATAGGACCAGAAGCTATACTGTTTGCAAGCGTGTCTGTGCATCTTTCAGCCTGGAAATTGTACAGTGAAGGGGTTAAAAACATGTATTTAATGGTGCATTACTTTAGCACTGTAGAAATATGTTTTTGCAGTCTAAATGGCTCACTCTGTGCTGGGTGATGTCAGCAGTGAATTAATGTGCCAGTCAGGTACTTTGCTTGCATGCATGGAAGAGTTGCTTGTGCTCAGCCTGTGTTGTGTTCTGTCGCAAGTTAATCAGAGACACTCACTGTTTTTCCAGCCTGACACTGCTCAACCGGCAGCTAAAGTAGCCAAGAAGATGATTCCATTCTCAGACGATGTGGAAACTACGTCAAAGTCGTCCAAAGAACCTCGCTTAACACGATCAGTGCATTGGTCCAGAGACAAGAATCAGGAATCCTACACTTCCGTCAAAGTTCAGAAGCAGCATAAAGAGGTTGGAATTGGTTCCAAAGGCAAAGAAATACATCATTGTGTAGGATACTTTGATTCTCGATCAGTTGATGCTAAATATAATTTAAAAGATTTTTAGCATTGTTTTTGTTTTTATCAAGAATGCTGTTTAAGTCAAACCTTTGCATGATAATAACAGTCATTGAGTTTTACACGGTTGTGTTAGTGTTGGTGACCTTAATCAGATTTCAGTATCACAGCAGCAGCAGAGAAATAAAATTGTAAGTTGTGTGTACTTGACAGGGTCTTACTCTTACCTTGACAGTCAAGTTTAAACTTTGTGGGGCTGCTAATTTAATGGACACGAGCACAATGTTTTTGTTAACTTCATCATTTTTGGAACTGGATAAATGAAGCATTTCGTACTTGGCAAAAACTGAAATGTCAGCATTTCTTAGGATGTTGTTATTAAAAGTGAAATCTTGAAACGCTGCATGTTGATAGCCTTAACTGTCAAGCAATTGCATTGATTGATCTTGAACAGTTTTCAAGGTCATTGCAGAGTCTTGATTAAAACAAAAACAAAAGCTTGTATTTTCATTATTTTTAGTTGTTTGCTCTCCCTCAGTTCTTGTCCTTGTGCATTCTTATCTAATCAGATTTAAGAATTATTGTTGTTGCACACATGGACAGTGAGTTCCCAGCTGAGGTGCAAAATGCATGTATTCCGCATACACGCTTGAACCAACCCTTTGTAAAAGGTTGTTTGTGTGTTTTATCTGGTCGGATTTATCCTCCAGAATCTGTGTGTTGCTGGCAGCTGAATTGCCTTTTATCTGCCAAGTGGCCTGTTGCCAGATATGTGATTGATTTTTTGCCACTATGCATGTGTCACTGTGTGGGTGGGTGCATGTGTGGGTGGGTGTTTGATGGATGCACCTGGGGAATAACAGTGAAAGTGTGAAAACAGAATAAACAATGTATCATGTTAGGTTTTATGATACATTGCATAGCCTTTCACCAAAGCAGTCAGATCCAGCCTTCCACAAAAGCAATCAGATCCTATTTATTTATTTATATGGGGGGGGGGGGGGAATCCCATTTAATTGGCTGCCGTACTAAAATGCCCAGTAAAGCAATAGTTAAGGCACAGGGAGATTCCACCAGCTGACCTTAATGCTACAGTGGAAATATGGGACCTCACACAATATCACACACAAACTACACTTCATGAGTTTGGTGTTGGAAACTTTGCATTTCTAAATTAGCAACAACAACAACAAAAAATCTATAATATTAACTTTGTCTATTTCTCTGAGACTGTTTTGTCTATTTCTCTGAGACTGTTTGCAAAGACTAAAAGCTGATTTGTGACTAACTTGATGGACAAATGACAGTGCATAATGAGGCTGGCTGCCCAAGTTGATTGAATATCCAGGCATGCCAAAAACTTAAATGTTGTGGTTTACTTGTGCTACAATAATGTCAATTATTGCCTGATGATAGTACCCTCTCAGTGACCTTGGCCATGTTTGAAGGTAGTCAGTATTGCAGCATTCAGCTGTAACTGAATATTGTATTCTGTTATAGTTATATACAGATCTGTTTAGGCTGAAACTTTGTTCATGTTAATTGTTTGTTTAATATTATGTTGACCGTGTCATGAAATGGGACTAGGAGAGCATAATTTTGCAATTATGCACAAAATAGTTGCTGACTAATGCTTACTTTGCGAGAGTGTGATGGTGATCATGAAATGAAAAAGTATTTTTCATAACATTTTAGGGGTGGAAACTGGAATGAATATCAAGCTAGTGATCATTTCTGCAGGCTAATGGATTTTCATGTTCACCGGCCTGGTGGGCTAGTAGAATTGGATTTATTTCCACAGGCCTGCAAACAAACCGACACAGCCATGTGATTGACTGGCGTGGTTCTAACTGTGCCTTGTTTGTCACTAGCTGTACACGGTGGTCCACAATGTGAAGATGGCTCATGAGGTGCAGGAGTCAGGGGAGACGCAGGACTTCATGGATGACGTGGAGTACTTGCTGGACAATCTTAAAGACAACCAGCCCTACTCCATACGTGCCCTCAGGTTTGTATTCCGCACCACGGATGGCACCAAGCTTCGGAAATAATTTGTTTCCACTGGTTTCATATGTTTATGGCCAGTGACTATGCAAAACTGGGGTTATTTTCTTTAATTTTCATATATATTTTAGAGAGTGTGTTTTTTTTTTTTTTTTGGTGGGGTGGGTGGTTGCTTAAAAATATTTGAATCACTTTAAGTGTCGGGTAATGAATGGGAAGTGGTGTGTTGCCCTGCAAAATGGGGAGACTAATTTGGGTGGCAGTGGACCAGTTTGTGTGTGCATAATCATCCTATTTTTATACCTGGGCTTGCTGTTTCAGCACCCTCCAGTTGGCAGGCAAGTGTATCCTGCCAGCATTCCGGATGCATCTACGAGCACATGGCACGGTTACCAAGATCTTCAGTCTGCTGCATGATGCCTGTTCAGATGCTGTGAGTAGCAAGTGGTCTTCCTGGTGACCCAACCCTTCCTTTCATCTGTCTCTGACTGGCCATATGATGAACAAACCTGTCATGTATATGTTTCTTACTTTCATCAAAAGCCTTCTGTTCTTCATTTAAATAAGCATTTTTTTTTTTTTGAATGGCTGAGTGAAACTGAAGTAAATAAATAGGACAGTAAAAATGTGGTTCTTAAAGTATTATTCCTCCCAAATTTAGCCTTGTGGCGATCTCGTTTTCATATTAGTTGTTGTAGTCACCAGCAGCACAGAACAAAGACAAATGTCACATTTTCAGCTTGAGATAGATGAACACAAAACAGTTAATTTGTTGTCATATTAACCACTGGTAGAACATAGGCTATATATGTATAGTGTGCACAAAGAGCTCCATGAACTCACACAACTGAATTTGGCTTTCCAAATAACTCATGTAGCTCGCAAGCCCAAGTGACCTGACCCAAGTCAGATTTAGGTCAGAGGGAAATTTGAGAGATGCTCTCAGTAATCAGTAAATGACAGCAAATGGCTGGCAAAATTTCACCATGGCTGGTAAAAGTGCAGAATTCTTCTGTTGATTTGTGATTGATGTTGCATGCAGGAGTTTCCTTATTGCAGTGCAAATTCATCTGATATAGCTTATAATCACTTCATCAGGGATAGACTGTTCATGTTTAATGGCATAAACTCACAACAGCATGCAGAATCAGAATGTTTTAGTGTAGTGTTTATGTGATAACATAATGGGGAGGGGAAGGGGGGAATTGTTTTCTGTAATGTTTTAGTGTAGTGTTTATGTGATAACATAATGGGGAGGGGGAGGGAGGAATTGTTTTCTAGAATGTTTTAGTGTAGTGTTTATGTGATAACATAATGGGGAGGGGGAGGGGGGAATTGTTTTCTAGAATGTTTTAGTGTAGTGTTTATGTGATAACATAATGGGGAGGGGGAGGGGGGAATTGTTTTCTTCAAATCTTTATTGAAGACTTTGAAGTTCAAGTGAGATCTTCCAAATTTTGCACATGAACTCCATTGGGTTTTATGCTATCAATGTAAAAACACTTGCAAAATTGGTCTGAAAGCTGTGTTTCCCCCAACATGTTCCAATCAGGTCAAGTTCATATCTTGTTCTGAATACTGCATAAAAATTTAATGTGCAACACCAATTCTCTCTTGGTATCAATGCCCTCCTTTTTTAGTTGCATGCCCCTCCACCCCCCTCCACCTGCCACCAGTAATATGTAGATTGGTACCAGTAAAATTCTACACATGAGTGAATTTCTCTTCAGTTAGAGAAGAAAAGCTGTGTTAGGATGTTTTTAATTGTTCAAGGGGAATAACTCTTCAAAATGATTCACTCCCTTGGCAAATTCCTCTTTTAGTTTGTGTGAATCATTCAGGAAATGAGTAGCCTCTGTCAAGGTCAACACTCTTATGACTGGGCCCATTAGTTTTGTGTTACCATTTTGTGTGTGTGCGCGCATGTTTGTGTTTTTCTCTGGATGTGAGTCGCTAGTGAGTCATATGAGGTTTTGCACTCCCTTACTGTTCCCCCCCCCCCCCCTTCCCCCCAGTCATAACCCAGAATATGCTTTTACACAGGATTTGCCAGTGCTTGTACTTTGCTTCCAAAACAACCAGCAATGCTTTTTCTCTGCTTTTATATTTTCGGTGTAATCACTGAGCAAGATGATTGACCAGGTTGTACGTTGGCAGGGGCTGTACATGCAGAACTGTTGTTACTTAATGAGACTGAGACCAAAGTGGCCAGATGAATGTGCTGGCCACTGTTATTATTTACCCTGGACTTGGAAAAAAAGGAGGTCAGACCAAGGTATCAGGTTTGTGAACTGGGCTTTAGCTCTCAGCGTCTGTTCTCTGGTCAGTCCAGAATGGCTCTCTGTTTGCCGCATACACAAGTCATTTACATGCATGCTCATTTACTGGCCTTATGCTTTGGAACTCTTTTGGCACAGGTCGCTAAAAACAGTAAAGCACAGATTCAAAGGTTTCTGTCATATATGGTTTGAGTGAAAAGTGCACAGAAGAACCAGTCTGGGAAGATTAGTTTAGAAAGCCACAGTCTTGTCACCAGAGCAGCCAAACTATGGTGTGTTTAAAAGTTAAACATGCCTGTGAGTGTTATCTTAACAAGGACATTCACTTTAAATGTTTCGTGTTGTCCACAACTTGAGAAAAAACAATTATGACTAGATTGCTTACAATTTAAAGTATATAAAATGAAACCATCACTGGCATTCATGCCACATGACAGTATGGCAGAAGTTTAGATTCATCCCTTGCACATAGTGACCAATAGATACTTGATTTTTAATGCCTGGTCAACCATGACAGTTGTATCATGGCAATAATGATAATAACTTACAATTTTGATGATGATGGAGACCGAATTTGACAGTTGGAGTTTGCATGATTATTGCATTTGCTATAATATAATTTTCTACATCTTGATCAGGGTAACCTTGCTTGCTGCTGTATAACATGGGCTGTAAATGATGTGCAAAGTATAGTGTAGGTGTTATGCAATAAAGTGCAAAGCATACTGTGAGTGTTATGCAGTAAAGTGCAGGGGGCTCTTTCACTGTGTGTTTGTGGAGCTGGCAGCTGCTGCAAGTTAACAAAGAAGTCCACGCCATCGTCAAGCATGTATCTTCAGGTGCATGAACCTGAGGGTTCCTCTGGCACCAGAGGCAGCTTAGAACTGCAAGTCTTGAAACCATCAAGCAAAGGCAATGCCACATTTCAGCTTGAGATAGATGAACACAAATAAAACTTAATTTGTTAATTTGATTAACATAGAACAAATAAAACCACCAGCATGATCAAACGTGCCAGCATGTTGGTTTTTGTTGGGTCCTGACGACTGCTGTTGTTCCGTGTTCCAGAGCCTAGCCCTCAGCACTGCCTCCATGATGTTCATGCTGTCGCGAGATCGACTGAACATGGACCTGGACAAGGAGAGCCTCTACCTCATGCTGAAGCTGAACGAGGTGGACATGCCGCGCAGCAACGGGGACCCAGCCGTGGGGGCAGCAGAGGTGGGGGCAGCAGAGGAGGGGGCGGAGGACAGCAGCGAGCTGCAGAAGTGTCGCAAGAGGGTCCAGGAGCTGCTTGTGCAGCTGCAGAAGGAGACCAATGCCAAGCAGATAGACCTGGATTTTGTTTCTGTGAGTACACTGCATCAGACCTACCAGCTTCTGTGGTTAGCCCTGATGTAACCGTAGGTGGCTGCCTAGGCTCAAAACATCAACTAACTAGCTAGCTAGCTTCTGTGGGGTGGGAGGGGAGGATGCAAACTTGCATTTCAAAGTTGGTTTGCATGTGTGCCTCTGTGAATGTGAGGGGCTGCATCATGCCTATGTTTCCTTTCAAAAGTTGGATGATATGGGGGGGGGGGGGGGGGGGATTAATAAGAGATACAGTTCCTGATTAACTAAAATGTTCACTCCCATTTTCTAAGAAAGAAAATGACATTTTGTTTTTGTTGATTGATGGCATTGATGGTTAACCGAATGCAGTTGAAGCAACACTTCAGCATCATGCGGCATGAACAAATTTTCCTTTTGATTGCAGACGGGTAACCTGGCCATGGAGTCATTGCTGAGTTTGACGTCTCGCCGTGCGGGAGAGTGGTTCAAGGAAGAACTACGCACGTTGGGTGGCTTGGACCACTTCGTTGAAACAAGTCAGTAACAGTGAGGTGTCTTTGATCTGCTGTGCTGTGCAAATGATTTGTTTGACTTGGGTATAAGCTGTTTTCACAGTAAAAAAATGAAGTTCACATTGCATGACCTGGCCTTCGATATAGCATGTGATGTTATACTCTCTGCCTTTGTCCTCCTGTTGTTATTAGTCATCAGAACATTTTTCTTCCTAGTGCTCTGGTGTTGAGTGGAGTGGTCTGGTGCTCAGTCTATTTGGCTTAGTAGTCCCAGTGATTATCTTAGTACATGATAGAAACAGACCTCGAGAAATTGTTGATCCTTGTACGTTTTTGATCTGTCCAAAAATTATACATAGCATTGTGTAACCATTAAATTTTGACAGTAAAATGAGAAAGTGACAGGAAGAAAAGAAAATGGGGGGGGATTAAAATATAAAATAAAATAAAAATAAAAAAAGGAGAAAAAATGCAGCCTTTCATCTGGCTGATCCTACCAATGTGGGTTGTGTAACTTCCCACATAAAAAGAGAGAGAGAGAAAAAGAAAAAAAAGAGTCCAGTAAAACTGTTGATCGGGGACTGTCCAAACAGTAGTGAACAGCAACATTTTAAAGTCCAGCTGCTCTGTCTCTGTGTAGTAATGAGCACCCTGATTTTGCTGGCCAGCTGTTGGGCAAGGAGTGTCTAAATACTGGTCACTGTCCTGGTTTCAGTCAACCTCTGTGTGTCCAGCATGAAAGAGGATCTGGCTTCCAACCTGGACAGGTACACCCCCAGTCTCAAGAAACTGGACCGGTGTTTGCGCGTCCTAGAAAACGTGAGTGCTTTGGGTTGGCATCTGTGGTTTTAGTTTTGTTTGGTATGGGTTGTTTTTCGAGTCAATGGATTGTTTGCAAATTAAGGTCGTAGTTTTTCTTCATAACCTGAAGAGGACATGTTTTTCAGGAGTGACCATTAAAACTTGTTATTTTGAATTTGTTTGGGCTTTAGCTTATTGTGGTTTTAGCTCAGCTCATGTTAGCTCTTCATGCCACCCTCGGGGTGAGGGGTGGAGGAGGGAAGAAAGGGAATGCCTGAACTGTGCATCAGTGACATTATTGTAACAAATGACATGGTTATCAGCTGCACCTCTGCTGCAGTAGCACATGTTTTAAGGTGTGTTTATTTGTGCTTTATAAAGACTGTTTGTGCATGCAAAAATAAGACAGCCTCTAGATTAGAAGCGTGTCACCTGACAAAAATGATAAGGAATGTGTTGGTATGATAGTTTTACTTGAACTCTTCCAAACAAATGGCCATGAGATGTCACATATTACACCTGCCTTTCTGCAGTGATTGCTGTTGAGCGCATTGTCAGATGTTGTTGGGTCAGTGTGAAAGAATTTACTCTGTCACTGTGGAATCTTTGATGTGCATAACTGGAGTGAAAAGGGGGTCGGTGTCTTTTCTGACATTGTGCAGTATTTAAGCTCCCACTTTGTATGGGCAGATCACCTTCATGAACAGTGACAACCAGACCTACGTCATCGCCTACAACAAGGGACTGCTAATCACTGCCACTGGACGGTACGAAGAAAGCATTCTTCTTTTTAGTCTGAGTTGTTTGAATCCTGTCTGAACCTGCACATGCTAATAAAATTCTGATGTCTTTAGTTCTGCACAATAAATTAATTGTTTTTGTTGTACACTGCATGGCTATGAGTTTTCTTTTGTCTTTTCTTCCATCAGTTTAGTGCAAGCCTTTACATGCCTTCAAAACTGCATTAAAAACTCACCTGTACAAACAGTACCTTCTCCTTTGCCCCTGCCTTCCACCCCATTTCTAACTCCTTGTCACATTCTTTCTGCGTGTGCAGGTGCGATGTGCAAAGCATACAATATGACGATGTCATAATTGTTTTTGAGGTTTTACTGTATACGTTTTTATTGATCATGTAAAGCGTGGTGTGCTCAGCTTTGAAATTCTTAAACGCAATTCTTTTGTTTTTGTTTTTCAAATGAACTGCCAAGCACTTGTGAGTGTGAGGCTTCTCTTTCAAGGGAGGTAATTTGTTGGGAGTACCACTCTTGGTTGCCCCAGTGTTAGATTTCTTGTGGGCTAGGTTAAAATACACATGGTAGTTCTTCAGCTAGCATGTATTATATCCATTACTGGCATTAGATAGGATCACTTTGAAGGTTGTGTTTGACCCATTCGGTGTTCTTTTAGAAAATGTTCGTTGGTGGTACTTTCTTCTCTTTCTTGGAATCTTGCCATTTTAAGCACAAAACCTCATCCTGTAAGGCAAACTTTTGTGTTAGGTTGTTTTGTTTTGTTTTTTCAAATCAGAAAATGTCCCTGGGCTCCTGTTTGCCCCGACTTTTTTGTTTGTATTGCTAGTGTCAAATCTGGTTGATTTTTAGTTTTCTGTGACAGTTTTATTTTGAACTTGCTGCATTTCTTACCTCAAGTTTAGAATTATATATTACTTGCGAACTAGATTTTTCTTTCTGTGTTTGTGTGGACTGTTTGGAATAGATGTCTGTGTAAAAGATGTGTTATGTACAGTGAGTTTAACTCTGGTTAAAGAACAGCACTTTATAAGAATTACTTATTATTATTATTATTAGATGTTGAGTAAATAGCATTCAGTTAATGTTTGCTGACAGTGCTGCCAGAACTGACACCAACATGTGAACATTCAATGATTGATTTTTTGTTTTTTGTTTTCTGACAGCATTCTATGGTGCATACAGTGTTTCTGCAATGCCCCAGTGTAACTGTAGGAGGTTGGCCTTTGGAGGCAGAAGTGTATTAAGTGTATTGCTTGTTCATACTGTTTGTTTCACAACTGTCTGTGTGTGGCACAGGTTGGAGTAGCTAGTCTAGTCACTTTCATTTGGTTGCAAGAGATGGGGGGGGGGGAGTGTATGGATTGCTTTGCTCTCCAGACTACTAATTAATAATTAATGCTTAATATAACATAAATAATTAGTGGTATGATACGGAGGACTTATACATGTGACCTGTGTTGTGTCAGCATAAGGCACTGACAAACAGTTGAAAAAGAGAAAGAAAATTAGGAGTTCAGGAGCTGTGTGAAGTCAAGGTGGCTGTCCTGGGCTTTCCATCCTACTGAGCCTTATGGTTTCTGTTGGCGTAAAACAACATTGAACCATGCTATGGCACTGGTCACAGTTTGTCCGAAATAAGTCAACCGACATCCGAGGACATGAAGCTCTACATCATCATCATCAGACTGATGGGCACCCAAGTCAAATTCACACAACTGAAGGTTGAGAATGAAGTGTTGACGTACCTGTCATACATCTTTCTGCTGTAGTGTGCAGCCTGTCTGTAGACTTTGTCATTACAAGAAATGGAGAATGAAGCAGGGAAGCGTGCTATCGCTTGTTTGACTTGCAGCGCTCTACAGTAGTGTGATGTGTCTGCCAACCGTGCCACTGTGGAAAGCAAGGCATGAAGTGCAAAGTTGATTGTGTGTCTCACAGCATTCTGTAGTAGTGAGTGATGTTTCTGCTGACAATGCAGCTGAGGGAAATGGAAAATGGTGCTAAAGCATGCATGGTTTTGTTTGTTTGTTTGTCTTAAATGGCAGCATTCTTTCGCATGATTTGGAGACTGTAGGCCACACCACTACAGGAAGTATAAATATGTGGCTTGTTTGTCTTTCAGCAGTGTGTGGCCAACCATGCCTCTACAGGAAGTGAAGAGTGAAGTATAAATATGTGGCTTGTTTGTCTTGCAGCAGTGTGTGGCCAACCATGCCTCTACAGGAAGTGAAGAGTGAAGTATAAATATGTGGCTTGTTTGTCTTGCAGCAGTGTGTGGCCAACTATGCCTCTAAAGGAAGTGAAGAGTGAAGTATAAATATGTGGCTTGTTTGTCTTTCAGCAGTGTGTGGCCAACTATGCCTCCACAGGAAGTGAAGAGTGAAGTATACATATGTGGCTTGTTTGTCTTTCAGCAGTGTGTGGCCAACTATGCCTCCACAGGAAGTGAAGAGTGAAGTATACATATGTGGCTTGTTTGTCTTTCAGCAGTGTGTGGCCAACCATGCCTGTACAGGAAGTGGAAAGTGAAGTACAAATATGTGGCTTGTTTGTCTTGCAGCATTCTGCAGCAGTGCGTGTGTGGTCACCATGCCACAACAGGAAGTAGAGAGTGAAGTAGGAATGTGTGGCTTGTTTGTCTTGCAGCATTGGGCGGCAATGTGTGGTGTGCCTGCTGACCATGCCTCTACGGGCAGTAGAGAGTGAAGTATAAATATGTGGCTTGTTTGTCTTGCAGCATTGTGTGGCAATGTGTGGTGTGCCTGCTGACCATGCCTCTACGGGCAGTAGAGAGTGAAGTATAAATATGTGGCTTGTTTGTCTTGCAGCATTCTGCGGCAGTGTGTAGCGTGCCTGCCGACCATGCCTCTACAAGAAGTGGAGAGTGAAATAGCGCTGAAGGAGCAGGCAGGCTGGATTGTGTTTGACTGTGTGCTGGCAGTCCTTCGAGTTATGCTGAACATTTCTCATGATAGTGGTGAGGATTGGGTGTAAACTTTTGTTTATTTTTTAGGTCAGTTTTGTTTGTGTTTTGGGAGGGTGTAATATGCCGTAATTACCAAGTTTTACAAACATTCTGTACACGTACACAACTAACATAAATTGTTGTTCTTTTGTATGGTTGATTTGATTGTTTGTTGGCAGAAAGGAGAGGTTCTGTCTCATATAAAATCATATTTGTCTGTTTTATGATGTGTTTAGACAAAGTCGCATTCTTTTTTCTTTCATGGTTAAAGAGCCTGTGCTTGCTTGTGTGTACATGTACAGAGCTGCCAACCACTACGTTTTGGATGTAGTTTGCTACAGCCAAGGGCACTGCACTACGCTGCTACGCTCATGATCATATCAATACGCTCTCCCTCAGAAAAACAAAAAAAAAATTATTTTCCATTTCATGCATTCGTGTGGACATCAAATTTGCCAGCAACCGGTTGCGCATGTGCTTTTTTGTGTCTGAGATGTTGGTTGTGCCACAGCCAATCGGCGTTCGCGTTTTAACCAGCTGACCAATTGTAGCGTTCAGTTCAATTCCCACTTTTATTCGTCACTTCCTGGCGAGACAACTTCCGTCTTCAATCATTTCAAATCGCCATGCGGAAGCAAGAAGCTGAAAGCGAGCTCCCGGGTGATGAATCTCACCAAAAAAACGCACACCAAAATTTCCGGGAAGAGTATTATACAGAACAGTTTCTGTGTGTTGTACGATCAATGCAGAGCGCTAATCATGTGAAGTGCAGCGCCTGCTTCTTCAGTTCTTGGGACTTTTCTGTCACCCATGGCGAAATGTACGACGTCGAACAACACGTCAACTTGAAGCGTCACATCAACAAAGGAAAAACGATAGGAAGTACGCTGAAGATTTCCCATTAATTTTTATGGGTTGTGACGTAATTCGAGCGGAGACGCTTTTCGCAAATTTCTTTGTCGTGCACAACATCACTCTCTGCAGCCGATCATGCCCTCTGTTCTGGCACACATTTCCGCAAAAGCGAATTGCAAAGGAGGACCATATATGTACGCTCCACTCAGAATCTGATTTTGCTACGCTAAAGTCTAGTGAAGGGTTGGCAGCTCAGCATGTAGAGCAGTAGATGCTCAAGCTTTTTCTTCTTTTATTTAAATTAAAGTCTTCACATAAGTGATATTAGACTACCCATAGTGATAATAGACCTTTGAGCATCAAGATGTTAAACAGAGAAAAAAAAGAAAAATGAATGCACAAGCTGATTGTTATGTTTCAGATGGCTGTCTCCCTGAAGAAAGTTTCTTTCTGACCAGCTCTGGTTTCTTTCTGACAGCTCTGGTTTCTTTCTGACCAGCTGTGGTGTTTTTGAATCATTGTTTCAGAGTTTGGCAGCACACGGTTTGGAGGGGAGGAAGGTCTCTTGCACACTGTGCTGCAGTGTGTGGTCAACACGCAGTGGTGCGTCCCACCTGATCAGCGGTTCGACCTCCTCGTGCTGGTCAGTGTCCACCTTGATTGGTCTTGTGCACTTCACTGTGTGGAACAGGTTTTAAGGCTTGGTGCATTTTTCGTACGCTCTCTTTCGTGGCATGCTGCGTTAGCAGACTGGGTCAGGTAAAAAGAGCTAAATATAGCCACCCTCTGCATGCTGAGGCAGCTGGCGTCCATCGTAAAAGGCAAAACACAAAGTTCCATTTTTAACAATACACCAGGCATACTACTCTGTTATTTTACTGTGTAGGAGAAAGTTTGAATCACTTTATTCCATTTTGCTCCAGCAGTCACTTTGATGTCTTTGGATACAAAGCTAAAATAATGTCTTTTGTTGTTCAAGCTTTTACCATACAGCGTCAAGATGCCTTTTGTCTGCCAGTCCTGCTTGAATGACACTGTATGAAAAACTGAATGCACAGGTTGACTGTTTCAAACAGCTGTTGATCTGTTATTTTGAGCAAAGATGCAAGTTGGCCTAATTTGTACAGATATAGCCATTTGCCAGCTTTGAACGGGGTCTCTGTTATATTTATGCCATGTAATTACTACTTTGCTTCAAATTTGAGCTCATCAGCATACAGCCATGCTGATTTGCCCTTTTCCAATGAAGAGCAGTTAGAAGTTGGCTCATGGCGTGATATACTTTTTTTGTCAGACACGCCAGCTTTGTTCATGATGTCAAAGACACAGACTAACACATACAAAATGCTGGCACTCATGGATGTGATTTTCACAACTTGCAGTTAGTGACTGATAGCTGTAGGTATATGACTTCATGATGCTCATGGATGTTTTTTATGACTTTCAGTTAGTGACTGGTAACAAACTGGACCAGAAATCAACTTAAAAAAGCTGTTGTGAATCTGTTTTTTATTCCATCCCTGTTGACAGGGCCTGTTGTGCTTCTTTGTGTGGGTTTCCCTGTAACATGTTGCCAACCTTGTAATTTGTCTGCTTGCTTGCTTGCTTCCTTCAGAGTCTGGGTCTGCTGGTGAACCTGATGGAGCACTGCGCTGTCAACCGCCGGCACCTAGTGGAGACCAGTCTAGTGGCACAGATCAGCGAGGATGGCGAGGCCACGGAAATGAATGCTGTGCAGGCCCTTGTACAGGTATGCAGCAGTATCACTATGTTTCACTTCTTTCTTTTTTGTAGCCCCAACTGAGCTGGCATCATGTGCTGGGGGTGTTTAAACTGTGCTGCTGCACCCCTTCCACTGTTTTCTTGTGTTTAGTTTCTGTCTAGTGGTCCTTTCACCTATATTTCATTCCAAAAACTCTCTCCACAATGCCTGTTTTCAGCTCCCTTTGCTCCTTGTCAGTGATTGTCAATAGTGGCGCTCGGCTCCTCGTCGGTGATTGTCAGAAGTGGTGCTCGGCTCCTTGTCAGTGATTGTCAATAGTGGCGCTCGGCTCCTTGTCAGTGATTGTCAGTAGTGACGCTCGGCTCCTCGTCAGTGAGTGTCAATAGTGGCGCTCAGCTCCTCGTCAGTGATTGTCAATAGTGGTGCTCGGCTCCTCGTCAGTGATTGTCAATAGTGGCGCTCAGCTCCTCGTCAATGATTGTCAATAGTGGCACTCAGCTCCTCGTCAGTGATTGTCAATAGTGGCGCTCAGCTCCTCGTCAGTGATTGTCAGTAGTGGCGCTCAGCTCCTCGTCAGTGATATTCACCCTGATACAACCGAAATGGTTGACTGGGTGGAATGCAAGAAGTTACTTACTTCTTCCTTTTTCATATTGGAGCTGAACCGTTCCACCATATGCATGGGTATAACTGGAGATTGCAGGTGTACACATGTCAGTGTTGAGATATGATTTGCAAGAGATCAAAGGAAGACATTTTGTGTCGACAACTCTTGCGGGAATGCTTGATTCAGAATATCCTACCTAACTAATATCTTTGTAGCCCTCTTAGCTAGGTGGGGTAGGGGATGGCAGCATTTGATATTGCAGTTGCCGTGATTTTTCTGTCTGCGACAATGTCTTTTGTACTTGAAACTTTTGCAAACAGACTTGTTTCACTAAGTGAAAATTCATTAGTAATAGTTTCAGCTTTACTTGCATGCAGTTTTGCATTTAGCACAGAAGACCAGAAAAGTCCAAACAAGGTTTATATTTTTCTTGCTGACTGTAGTCTGGATCAGCAGATGTTATGCATTCATTGAGTCTGCTTATATTTTGTTATCAGTCAGTGCATGCATTGAAACAAGAGATGGTACTTTTTTTATGAGATAGAATGTGTGTCACAAGAATACATGCAAACTCTTGGCTACCCTGTGCACAAACTGGCTTGTGCTTGGGAGGGTGACCTGCCACACACGCTCGCAAACAGAAACTCTGGACTCGCCATCTCTGCTCATGCTCACGGATAGGTCTTGTTTCTAGATTAAGGAGACCACTTTGCCTGCATGTTCTCGCCCATGAGCAAAATTGTTGACTGCTTTGATCCAAACACATAAATAATGATATGACAGTACAAAACATGACAGAACTTTCGGTGGTAAACCGCTTTGTTCTTCTTTTCCGCACAGTTATTCCTGCAGCGGGAAATGGCAGCACGGCAGATGGAGGAGGCCCCAGATACCCCGAGCAAGGGAGACTCGTCGCCCAACAAGAGCGGGGAGTGGCGCGAGTCTGACTCCGGCATTGAGTGGATTGCCAAGTCTGCAGAGAAGGTGAAGGCTGCAGAGGAGCAGCGGAAAGAGGCAGAGAAGGAGAGCACGGGGGAGAGCAGCAAGGACGAGGGGGACGGCGCTGACAAGTCCATTGATGGCGCCAGCATCCTGGAGGACGAGGAGACTTTTACCAAAGGTGTGGAAAAGAAATGTTTACATCTTGGGAACTTCTGTGCATTTAGAGGAGGTCGGGGTGGGGACAAAACTATGCATTCAGGGAGATGGTGGGGGCAAAACTATACATTCAGACAGATGGGATGGGGACAAAACTATGCATTCAGATGGCTGGGGTCAAAACTTTACATTTGGACTGACGGGGGGAGGGGTGATGCAAAACTATGCGGGGGGGGGGGGGGGGGGTCTATGCATTCACAGGATGGCAGGGACTTAGATGGTTCCGAAACTAGCTATTCAGAGAGGGAGTGGATCACTCAGTTTAACTGTGTAAGCTAAATTGTATCAACATGTTGATCCTTTTTGTTTTGTTTTTTGGTTACATCAAAATTTGGGTGCTTATATGACGTCTTTGGGTAACAGATGTGGACAGTTCTTGCCTGCATTTTAAAATGATTTCTGTTGTATTTCAGCACTGCACAAGGCAGGAAAACACATGGAGAACAGCATTGTGGCGTCCTACGTCGCTCTCCTCTTGGGTTGCCTGATTCAGGACAACAGGGTCAGTTTTTGTTGGTAGTGGTCTTGTTTTCTTTTACTTTCAGCGTCAGGTTTATCGGGGGGGGGGGGGGGGTATATTTGCATTCAGAGAGAATCTACATTATGCATGCATCATAAGTACATGGCAATAAAAGGGATCGCACCCAGAATGGAAAATGCTGTCTTTGGCAGTTTTATTAGTGTTCTAACCATGTAGCATCGCCTGCTTTTGTTAGATTTTGTTTCAGATTTTATTTCTTTTAATGATTAATACCTTGAGGGCGTCATTGTCAACAATCTGTTCTGAGCTATTGCATTGCTCATAGATCTGACAAAACAAGCAGTTGATTTGCTAAGCTTTGCTATTTTAAAGAGTTTCATCTCATGCTATTTTGTTCCTCATTTCAGAAGTATGTGGAGATTGTCCGAGAACACCTTCCTGATGGCAGCTTTGACTCCATGATCAAGATCCTCAAGAAATTTCTGGGCTTCATGAGTCTTACGGTGGGTATTTTTTTGTTGGATATCTGCCCATTTAATAACTACAAAAACATTTGGTTAAACATGTTGTGCTTTTTTACAGTGGCCAAGCTGTTCAGAACCATTTGCATTTTCACTCCAATTCCACTTTCTCTTTCAAAACTGCCCTCAAAAGTTGTATGCTGAACAACTATTTTAAAACCTCCTATCTCTATATAATTGTCTTTATCAACATCATTCATATGTCAAGGTGTGTGTTTGCAAGTATTATAAAACACTGCATGCTCCCACTTAATGTGAAGGATGCGGCACTATGTAAATCATTATTATTATGATGTGTTGGTTAGTGATGATGTGGAGCTTAATGTCCTCAGAAAATGCTGGTTGGTCTTTGTCTTTTTCTACATATACAGCCATGGTCGGCCATGACTTCCCTGTTGCATTTGGGGCATTGTGCAAAGCAAAAACTAAAGAGTGAAAGGGACAAAAGCAAAGAAGTGGTTGCTCATTGTTGTGCACTGTGGTCTCTTGTTAGGTGTAAGCATTGTATAGATGCTGTTAGGTGTAAGCATTGTATAGATGCTGCTGTTAGGTGTAAGCATTGTATAGATGCTGCTGTTAGGTGTACGCATTGTATAGATGCTGTTTTACATTACATGGCATTACATTGGGCAGTGTCCACGTTTGGCATTATCACTTCTTTCTCCCCTTGTTTGTGTGTGTCTGTTTGTAAACATAGATGGAGCAAATTTGGAATATGATTATTAAAAAAAAAAAGTATTTTGATAAATGTGTGTTAAATCATATTCCAGATTTGTTCCTTCTGTGTTTACAAACAGACGTTTGTAAATGTAGATGGAACAAATTTGGAATATGACTTTAAAAATTATTATTTGTTAATGTATTTTGATAAATGTGTTTTCTTTGTGGTGAAATGAAACATTCTGATCAGTGTCCTTTTGCTTTCAGACTGCCATTGGCACAACCGATGCCAACTCCATACAGCGCGTCATCGACACCCTGGAGGCCTGCTGAGATCTGTGCCACTTCTAGTGTTTCTTGGGAGATGCTGTGCGTTTGTGTGTATGACTTATGAGCACGAGTGAACATTGCATATGCATTGAATCGAATCCAGTGGGACCCCTCAGTTAAGACAACCACTGACAACAACAACAACAACAAAAACCTCCCCAGAGTGGTCTTCAGAGAGTGGTGGTCTTTTGGCCAAGGGGTCATTGTCATGACAACATGAATGGAAAGGTTTTCAGAAAAGCAGCTTGAAGGAGATGTTGTCTAACGTCAGGGGTTCCACTGTACATAGTGTACATGATGAATGTGCTGCATCAAGGAACATTATGATTTTGAGTGAAATTGTTGCCCTATCAGAATATGTCACTGATTTTTCAAATGCTCTGAACAGCAGTGTGTAAGATAAGCATCAATACAATTGATAGTTTTGTAAAAAATTAATTTTTTAAAGACAATTGTTTGATTGTAAATGCTTTAAAATTGGCGGCTATGTTTTTTAGGTCTGACTTTGCTCTGTGTTGAAAGAAAGTTTGAGTCTCATTTATTTCTTCCTTTAAGGGACGCCTCTCAGTTAAGCACTTTTGTCATTGCTGTAGAACTTCCTTTTTTTTTTTCTAGGACAAAAGTAACAACGATAATGGATGGCTCCTATAAAGCACAAATCTACCTACAGAACAAGAACTTTATGTGCTAGCATAGCCCGCTTATACACTCACATGCACATACCTATGCAGACACAATCTGGACTCACAAGAATGTTTCATCTAGATCTAGATTTATGGGCAGGCTTGTCTAAACAGGACAAGTCTTGAACTGGGCTTTAAACTCAGATAGAGTGGGGGGATTCTGGCAGGCAGTAAATTCCATACTTATGGAAGGTGAAACTGAAAGAGCATTCACCATACGGTTTCAGATTTTGTTTTTGGACTTTCAAAAGCTTTTCACTTGAGGATTTGGGGGGTGCTAGGTGTTTGATATGTGCAGGGCAAAGCTGAAAGGTATGGTTGGAGTGTACTGTTGAAGTGACAGGATGCAGAAGTTCCCATCTTGTATTTGCAGCGGAATTTCACAGGCAGCCAATGTAGTTTATGCAGTGTGCTTGCTATATGGTGTCACTTCTGTTTCTTTAGAATGAGTGGTGCTGCACTTGTTCTAAACCCCCTGTGACCTACCTACCTGCTCTACATGCAGACCAGCTTAGACAGTTCAGTTGCAGTGATAAAGTCAGGAGGTTATCTAAGGTTCTGAACCCCCTGTGACCTACCTGTTCTACATGCAAAACAGCTAAGGCTGAGTTCAGTTGCAGTGATCAAGGCAGGAGGTTATCAATGGTTATCAAAGGTTCTGAAACCCCCTGTGACCTACCTGTTCTACATGCAAAACAGCTAAGGCTGAGTTCAGTTGCAGTGATCAAGGCAGGAGGTTATCAATGGTTATCAAAAGTTCTGAACCCCATGTAACCTGTCTGTTCTACATGCAAACCAGCTGCACTCTTCTGAACCCACTGCGACCTACCTACCTGTTCTACATGCAGACCAGCTAAGACAGTTCAGTTGCAGTGATTAAGTCAAGGCAGGTTATCAAAGGTTCTGAACCCCCTGTGACCGTACCTGTTCTACAAGCAAACCAGCTAGGGCTGAGTTCAGTTGCAGTGATCAAGGTAGGAGGTTATCAAAGGTTCTGAACCCCCTGTGACCTGCCTGCCTGTTCTACATACAGACCAGCTAAGATTGAGTTCAGTTGTAGTAATCAAGGCAGGAGGTTATCAAAGGTTCTGGACCCTGTGTAACCAAGGCAGGAGGTTATCAAAGGTTCTGAACCCTCTGTAACCAAGGCAGGAGGTTATCAAAGGTTCTGAACCCTGTGTAACCTACCTGTTCTACATGCAAACCAGCTAGGGCTGAGTTCAGTTGCAGTGATCAAGGCAGGAAGTTATCAAAGGTTCTGAACCCCCTGTGACCTTCTTACCTGTTCTACATGCAAACCAGCTAAGACAGTTCAGTTGTGATCAAGGCTGGTTATCAAAGGTTCTGAACTCCCTGTGACCTTCTTACCTGTTCTACATGCAAACCAGCTAAGACAGTTCAGATGTGATCAAGGCAGGTTATCAAAGGTTCTGAACCCCCTGTGACCTTACCTGTTCTACATGTAGACCAGCTAAGACAGTTCAGTTGTTGTGATCAAGGCAGGTTATCAAAGGTTCTGAACCCCCTGTGACCTTCTTACCTGTTCTACATGCAAACCAGCTAAGACAGTTCAGATGTGATCAAGGTAGGTTATCAAAGGTTCTGAACCCCCTGTGACCTTCTTACCTGTTCTACATGCAGACCAGCTAAGACAGTTCAGTTGTGATCAAGGCAGGTTATCAAAGGTTCTGAACCCCCTGTGACCTTCTTACCTGTTCTACATGCAAACCAGCTAAGACAGTTCAGATGTGATCGAGGCAGGTTATCAAAGGTTCTGAACCCCTTGTGACCTTCTTACCTGTTCTACATGCAGACCAGCTAAGACAGTTCAGTTGTTGTGATCAAGGCAGGTTATCAAAGGTTCTGAACCCCCTGTGACCTTCTTACCTGTTCTACATGCAAACCAGCTAAGACAGTTCAGATGTGATCAAGGCAGGTTATCAAAGGTTCTGAACCCCCTGTGACCTTCTTACCTGTTCTACATGCAGACCAGCTAAGACAGTTCAGATGTGATCAAGGCAGGTTATCAAAGGTTCTGTGACCTTCTTACCTGTTCTACATGCAGACCAGCCATGAGAGTTCAGTTGCAGTAATCGAGGCAGGAGGTTATCAAAGCATCAACAAGTCTTGCAGTAGTGTGTTTTGAAAGAATACAGTTGAACGGATGCAAGATGTTGTCTAATTCAAGAACAGATGCAGGGCAAATGCTACTGATTTGATCCTGCACACAGAGAGTCCGGTCAGTTCTGGCTGTGAGGCTTTTTGCAGAGGTTTCGAAGGGGATTTTACTGCCCATGCTCCATGTTTACCTAATTGTTATCTACCAGGCAGAGACAAAAGTTTGAGCACTAACACCCATTACTTCTGCATCCATGTGTACTTTAAAAAAAAATTTTTTTAGTGCTATTTCTCTTGTGTTTACCTTGCTTCCTCTGCTATGTAGCACTCCGTGTTTATTAATAGTAAATGCCCGGGGTGTGGACATGTTTGTGTTTGCTCCAAGTTAAAACTGGGAAGGAAGAATCGTTTTTTCTTTTCTTGGATGTGTTTGATTTGTTCGGCATTGAATTCATTTCTTTTCGAAAACCGTGACACTGATTTCTGTCGGATTCTTGGAATTATCACTTGACTGCCTTGTACGATAACACTTTGACGTCTGAACATGTATGTTTGACTTTATCTAATGTGGAGGAGTTTTGTTGATCATGAGTTACATGACTGTGTACATTGTGCATTCAGATGTATATCCATAGCTGAGTACTACTTCTCGCCACTGCCGTTTTTCTTCAATCAGAATATGTTTGTCGTCTTCTTTGTCTTTCTCTGTCCTTCGTGATGGTAAAAAGTGGATATTTTGTATGTTTTTGGGGATGGTTACTGAACCTGTGGTTATGATTGCATGATTTGTATTTTTCCCAGTTCTGATTACTGAACTTGTGGTTATGATCACAAGATTTGTATTTTCACAGTCCTAAACCTGGCATGAGCAGCTACCAGTCACCAACTTAGTCATATGAACTGTTTTTTGCTATACTGTACATGAGAGCTTGTCGTTATGAAGTATTGAGATATGCTTCAACTCTTTGCCCTGGCCGCTAGTATCTCGCTGAGTTTATATTGTGAATCAGCCACCTTTGATGTATTTTGCCTCCACCTTTTCTTGTCTTTTGTTCCTTTCATGCGAAATAATGTTTTGCCCTGATATAACCGTGCTGGTTGACTGGGCATTAAACATCAAGTTACTTAGTTACTGAGGCGATGTGTGCATACACACAGGTGCACACATACATGTCACAGTTCAACAGGCTTGCTCCAAACATTCTCTGTTGCATTTGTACTTTTTTTTTAAATCCCACTTGCAGATGTGCATTAGTAGAGAATGCCAACAACCTTCTGTTCCTTGTTTGTTAATCATAAACTTTGAATCTTTAAAAACAAAAACAATAATAAATCTTCCTGGAATAAAACTATATTCATGCCTTTTGATTGATTATACAGCTTTTTTTATGTCTTGAGTTTTATGGATATTTGTTTTAACTGTACAAATATGTTGTTTTTCTTCTTTTGATCATTTGTTCACTTTTTCGTATGCCATTTCATTTCATTTGCTTTTTTAAAGCATGATTTTGTTTATGGAATTTTTCACCTGCTTGGCATTTTAATGGTTTGTGTTTGATATACATAAATTCTTCTTCTTCTTTTTTTGTGCGCATGTGTCTTTATTTTCTGTTGTTCTTTTTTAATTTATTTTTTGTAGAATGAAAATGCAGTCACTGTCTTATTGTTGATGTGCTTCTACTGAATGTGCTGTCAGGACTTTTTCTCCTACAGACAAAGACAGGTGTGTGCCGCATGCCTGTGGACCTACGTCTGTGGATTCTTTAAAGTCAGTTCTGCCTGGTAGTGTTTGGGCAAAAGCTCGTTTGCTGCGAGGGTAGTGTAATGGTATGTTCAGAGTTGATTTTCTCATGCACTTTCGCTTTCAGTTTTGTGTCTTTTTTGTTGTTGTTGGATTTTTTTTCTCTCCTTTTTTTGGATTTTTTTTTAACCCACTGTTAACACGCAGTTTTGCTGAACGATGTCGTGATGTGGAAGACACAGATGTGGACAGCAGCATGTTACGCGAGGCTGCACATCTGATTGAAGAAAACTGTCCCTGACCTTGCAGTTGATTGCTTTGTGTTGATTCTGTGCTTCTGGCACTGCAAAGATCATGCTGGGTAATCGCCTGGTCCCAATGCAGTCTGGCATGTTGATGTGTTGACCGACATGTAAATGATTTGTTGGGGTGACTCGCTCATGAGACATTGACGCCCTTTATACATGTTGGCTTGCTGCAGGTGTCAAAGACGCTGCAGTGTTATTTCATGTGTGTCTGTTTCTTTTGTTGTTTTTTCTTTTTCCCCCACACACAGAAGTTTTGTCTGAAATGCCTTGTGGGGTACCCTTTGAGTGTGTGCTGTTCAGAGAATCTGTGCATGTCTTCACATTGGCTTTGTTTTGACTGTTGATTGCTATGATGAAAACCTGTGCCAGAGCAGTTTTGACAAGTGTGTGGAAAAGTCTGGATGTGGACCTCACTGAACCAATGAAAAGATCCGTATGGCAATTCAGTTTTGTTCCCCCTCCCTCCCCTGCCCGCTGCCCTGATGCGCCTCAAACAACTTGCCTGCATTGGTGCATGTGTACACATTATTGAAACATCCATATTTGTATATAGTATTGATGATCTTGACTTTTTGTTTTATATGGGGCTGATGTCTACATGTTTGTTTTGTGAGGATGTGGTGACTTGTTTTCATTTTTTTTAAAAACTTGTGTCTGTTCTTCCCCAATTTTTTTTTTTTTTTTTTTTTTTTTTTTTTTTTTTTTTTTTTTGGTGTTTGTGTGGGAAGGAGAAGATGTTTTTGTCATGATGATGTGCTGACATATAAGTTTGTTAACATTAACAATGTACTTTTTTTTGTTTAAAACTAAAAATCTATTCCCCCCCCCCCCCCCACTTCTCCTCTCTCTCTCTCTCTCTCTCTCTCTCTCTTCTCTCTCTCTCTCTCTCTCTCTCTCTCTCTCTCTCTCTCTCTCTCTCTCTCTCTCTCTCTCTCTCACTCTTAAGTTGAATGGCAATGGTGTATCTTTGAAATTTTAGTCATCAGTCCTTAGCCTATGTATGTCTGCACTCTTTTGTCGCTGTAGGCACTTGTTCTTTATATTAGAACTGGTATTTTAAAATAATGATTTTGCAGTTTTTGCTTCTGTTCAGTGTGAATCCGAGAGAGAAGAGACGTACACATGTGTGCATGCATGCACATGCGCGCGCACACACACCACACCACACACTCACGCACTGCATACATACCGCATACAATTATCAAGATTTTTTTGTCTCGCAAGAAAAAAATTGAGGATTTGTTATGAGCAGTGTTCAGCCAGCTGGCTGTTTAAGTGTCTTGCCTGTCAAGTCAAGTGGTTTACTTCAGAAACCCCAGTGGGGGTACATGGAAGAACATCAATGAAAGGACATCTGGTAAGACACGGCAGTAAAACATAAAATACAAGTGCACACAACGAAAAAAAAACAAACGAAAAAAAAACAAAATCACCTTTTTAAAACAAAAAAAAACAAGGAAAAACCCAGAAAAAGATCTTTAAACCAAAACAAAAGTAGGGGGAAAAAAAGAAAATAATGGGTACAGCAAACACACACTAATACAGACCCCACACCCCCCCCCCCCCCCCCCCCTCCCCCCAACCCCCCCCCCCCCCCCCCCCCCCCCCCCCCCCACACACCACACATTTGGGGAAAAGGGGGGGGATCCGGCAGGCAGACATTCTATAAAACTAGAGATTACAACATTTATAGAAAATAAAAAGATGGAGAAAAAAGAAGAAGAAAATCAAAGCATTTAACATTGCGATTTTTTCAGATGGGGGATGTCTTGATTTGCTTTAGCTGTTCATACCATTTTCACTGGACTTGACCATACTTCAAGGTCATAGCAGTGTCAAATTTATGTTCTTGTTCAGTTAACTTCAAACTTTATAGGCTTGTTACATCATTTAGATCATGGCTTCTTCTTCTTTTTCTCTTTAAAAAAAAAATTTTTTTTTGCATGTATTCAAGGGAAATAATTGATGTTTTCTGATTTGACCAACAACAACAAAAATAAATAAAAGTACAATGTTGTTTTTCTCAGACAGTGAGGTCTTTCAAACTTTGCATAAAATTATAACCTTGCTTGGGGCTTTGAGATTAAAATCTTGACCTTGACCTTAATCGGCGACCTTGACCTTGTTCCAAAGTTACAAATATATGAAAACAAACTGCAATTAAAAAAAAAAAAAATCCCCCAAGTGTGATTTAATTGCTGTAATAATATGACAGCAGCACGCATACAAATAAGCATGGACAATATTCTTTTTTATATGCATTGTGTGACTTGTGTCTTTAAGGAAGATAATTAACGACTGTTTCTTTGGGGCTTTTGCACGTGGATGTGAGCTGTCTGAGAGTAGTTGCTCTTCTTGCCTTACATAAGCAAGGCTGGATTTGGGAGAGAGGTAAATTGAAAGAATGCCACATTTCATGTTCACTCTTGTATACACAACAGTAAGTACCCAACACTCACCCACCCACCCACACCCCCCCCCCACACACACATATATATATACATGCATGGCCATATACATTTTAAAGAAAATGTTTAATCCCTACAGTCCTGACAGATCTTACAACAAAATGGTAAAACTCCCCCCCGTTACACAAATTGGAAATTCATTCTTCATCTTTCCCACTTCTTTTAGCGTGAGTAAGCAATTCGGTTTAAAGAGACAAAGCTGATGCTTTGCAAGATTGCAAGAGTTTGAACTCC
>JABMCL010003456.1:1530000-1550000 GCA_018857735.1 Alviniconcha marisindica | reverse complement strand
TCTGTCTGTCTGTCTCTCTCTCTCAAAACCCTTTAGTTTATTCAGGTTTTGCTTTTTTTTTTACTTTAAACCTTTCTTTTTGTATTGTATTTGTTTCTTTTTTTTCACCTTTGCCTTTAAAAGGGAAATTTCCCCAAGAATCATTACCCCCAATTATATGGCGGGGAGGTGGCGGGGGGGTGGGGGGGGGAGGGGGGGAGGGGGGGGGGGGGGCGGGGGGGGGAGGGGGTCGATTTATTTATCGGGAAAAAGGGGGGGGGGTCGTTCATCATCCCTGCCCTTTCACAATGGGCATTCCATTGGGAAAAGGGAAGTGCCCAAGCTCCCCCAAACCCCCCAAAACCCCCCCCCCCTCCCCCCCCCCCCCCCCCCCCCCCCCCCCTCCCCCCCCCCCCCCCCCCCCCCCCCCCCCCCCCCCCCCCTCCCCACCCTGCCCCACACTACGACCTCGGCGCAGCGTAGCCTCATTGAGTGTGGCCATAAGTCAGCCAGCGATTCCAGCCAAGAACCTTTTAACGGCCAACCCCCCGGGGGCTGGGCCCGGCCGGTCTGATGGGCGGGTTTTTATCGGGGGGAGACAGGGGCCCAATTACCCGGGGTGAGAGATCTCTTAATCAGCCACCGGGGCTCCCCTTGCCGCCCTTTTATGGCCCGGGGCCGGCCCGGGGTTTTTACCCACCCGGAAAAACCGTAGTTTGGGGGGTGGGGGGGGGAATTGGGGTTCAGTTTTCCTGCAAACTTGGGGGCCCTTTTTGGGGTGTGTGGGGTGTGTGCGTGGGGTGTGTGTGTGTGTGTGGTGGGGTGTGGGGTGTGTGTGTGTGTTTTTGGGGGTGTTTTGTTTTGTGAATTTGGGGGTGTTGGGTTTTTGTGTTTTGGGGTGTGTGTGTGTGTGTGTGTGGGGTGTGTGGGGTGTGTGTGTTTTGTGTGTGTGTGTGTGTGTGTGTGTGTGTGTGTGGTGTGGGGTCGTGTGTGGTGTGTGTGTGGTTGTGTGTGTGTGTGTGTGTGTGTGTGTGTGTGTGTGGGTGTGTGTGTGTGTGTGTGTGTGTGTGTGTGTGTGTGTGTGTGTGTGTGTGTGTGTGTGTGTGTGTGTGTGTGTGTGGGGGTGTGTGTTGTGTGGGCGCACGCGTGTGTGTGGGGTTTTTTGTGTTTTTTTTGGGTGTTTTGTGTGTGTGTGTGTGTGTGTGTGTGGGGTGTGCGTGGGGGGAAGGGGGGGGGGGTGGGGGTGGGGGGCCTTCTTTTTCCCCGGGTTCCTGGTTTGATGTTTGTTGCTTTTTTTTGTTTTTTTTTTTTTTTTTGGGGTCTTTTTTTTTCTTTTTTGTGCATTCGTTTTCGGGGGTGTGTGTTTTGGGGGTTATTTTTCTTTTGTTATTAATTTTTTTTGGGTTGCATTGTTTATTTTTGTTATTTTTTTTTTTGTTTTTTTTTTCTGATTATTGGCTTTTTGTGGGTTTTGGTTTTGTTTTTTTCTTTTTTTTTTTCTTTTCTTCTTCTTCTTCTTCTTCTTCTTCTTCTTCTTCTTCTTCTTCTTCTTCTTCTTCTTCTTCTTCTTCTTCTAAGTGTGAGAAGTATCAGAAAAACAAAGTGCCGAAATATTTCAGGGGAACACAACATAGACCCAAAAGCTTAGTAAACTCCATCTCAGTGGCATGCGAGTAATACAAGGGACATGAACTCCACGAAAATGCGTTTTTCTTTTCAGAAATCGATTTTTCTTTAAAATGTAACAGAGCCATACCCCAAAGCGTACTACAAAACTAATTTAGAACAAAGCGAAGATCAAAACGTAAACCAATGGCGGTTTTTTTCCCCGGGTTGGTTCAAATCCGCAAGCTTCATCTGCTTCAGCACTGAAGACTGTCTGTATTTAATCATACTGAACACATTATTCATAGTTAGTCCCTAGCAAATAAGTGAGTAAGTAAGCATGGGGCTTAAAGTCCAAAACCCCAAAAACTTATTAGGAACGGGGAGGGGGTGGGGGGAGGAGGGGGGGGGAGGGAAAGATTATAAACCTACGCTACATTTTCACCACCAAATACTCCTGCATTGATGGGCACGATGAGAGCCATTTTAAGTTTCATTAATTGTGAAGGAAAAATCACAAGACAGTGCCAAAGACCACAAATTTGAAGAGAAAGGAGAGCCGAAGCGGATTTGAACCGAGGTCCTCCTTTAAAAGCCTTTCCGCTAGGCCCAAAAGGGTCACAGCTACTCCATTGACTTGTCAGGCATTTTTCCGTCTAAACACGCACCCTTAGCATGGTTGGGGGGGGGGGGGGGGGGGGGGGGGGGGCCGTGAAGGAATTGACGCGAAAACTCGCAAGAGAGAGAGAGAGAGAGAGAGAGAGAGAGAGAGAGAGAGAGAGAGAGAGAGAGAGAGAGAGAGAGAGAGAGAGAGAGAGAGAAGACAGACAGACAGACAGACACGACAGACAGAGACAGAAGACAGACAGACAGAAAAGACAGAAGAGACAGAGACAGAAAGAGAAAACAAGACAAAAAAAGGGAAAAAAGAAAAGAGAGAGAGAGAGAGAGAGAGAGAGAGAGAGAGAGAGAAGAAGAGAAGAAGAAGAAGAAGAAGACAGACAGACAAAAACAGAAGAAGAAGAAGAAGAAGAGAGAGAGAGAGAGAGAGAGAGAGAGAGAGAGAGGAGAGAGAGAGAGAGAGAGAGAGAGAGAGAAGGGTTTTAAACAGGCCATTTCCCCCTAAGATAAAAGTTCCCCAAAGGATAAGAAATTTTACGGGGAGAGAGAGGGGGAGAGAGAGAGGGGAGAAGAGAGAGAGAGAGAGAGAGAGAGAGAGAGAGAGAGAGAGAGGAGGGGGAGAGAGAAGAGAGAGAGAAGAAGAAGAAGAAGAAGAAGAAGACAGAAGACAGAGACAGAGACAGGACGAGACAGAAAACAGACAGACAGACAGACAGACAGACAGAGACAAAAGACAGAAGAGACAAAAAAGACAAGAGAAGAGAAAAAGAAAGAGAGAGAGAGAGAGAGAGAGAGGAAAAGAGAGAAGGAGAGGAAGAGAGAAGAGAGAGAGACAGAGACAGAAGACAGAGACAGAAGACAAAACAGACAAAACAGACAGAGACAGAACAAGAGAAAAAACAGGACAGAAGAGAAGAGAGACAGAGAAGAGAAGAGACGAAGAGAAAGCAGAGAGAAGGAGAAAGAGAAGAGAGACAGACAGACAGAGCGGGGCAGAGACGGAGAGACAGAGACACACAGACAGACAGACCGACAGACAGACAGACAGACAGAGCGGGGCAGAGAGGGAGAGAGATGGGGGGTTAGGAAGACTCTCAGAAGTGCCCCCGCTTCGACCCACGTGCAG
This sequence comes from Alviniconcha marisindica, assembly GCA_018857735.1. Classification (NCBI taxonomy): domain Eukaryota; kingdom Metazoa; phylum Mollusca; class Gastropoda; family Provannidae; genus Alviniconcha; species Alviniconcha marisindica. Next base: position 1,546,669 of record JABMCL010003456.1, on the reverse strand, counting down.
CTGGCCCGGACAGAGTTGCCGCCAGCCCACGTCGTCGTTGGCGGCGGCGGCGGCGGCGGCGGCCCATAAAGGATGCTGAGTGGTGCCTCACATAAATCCCGCTCCTTCCCCTCCTCCCCTCAGCCATTCCAGCCAGGCCTGCAGCTAAATCAGAACCTGCACACGGCAGATAACCTTGTCGTGTCTGCAGTCGCCGGGGCGGAAGTCTTCCACATGAAGGCCAACGGGGAAGTGGTTGGTCGTGATCCGGGTTCTCCATGATTTAGACGCCACTTTTAGATTTATATCTCCGCGGACATCGGGGCGTAAACCTTTCCTCCGCAGCGACACATTGCCAGGTATAGCCGACACCCTCGTGGTGTATAGCGCGGCGGCAGCTGAAAGGCCAGGCGAGACAATTTCTATGGCGATGGGGTCTAAATTTGGTGGGATTGCCTCTCTGTGGTGATTTACGTGTATGCAAAAGTCGTTGCTGCATAGTTTTTTTTTTTTTTTTTTGGAGCGCCCGTGCTTTCGTGTCACATTACATTCGCCTCGGTTTCTCCGGTGAGGTTTGCGAGTTATTCGTCCCGTGTTCCGCAACACGTCGAGCGCGTCCAGCGAGGGTTAACTGCTTTGACGAGCAAGAAGCCGAGAAACGTGACTTAGCGATTAAACGGAGGTGATCGTTATCCGTGTGGTGCATAGCCGTGCACCGCGAACCATCCTGCACTATGTCTGTTGTTGTTGTTGCTATTTCTCTCTGTCTCTCTGTCTCTGTCTCTGTCTCTGTCTCCCTCTCTCTCTTTGCCTCTCTGTGTCTCTGTCACTCTGTGTTTCTGTTTGTGTCTGTCTGTCTGTCTCGTCAACAATTTGTTTGTTGTTTTTTCTTTCTGGGATGAGGTGGTGTGTGTGTGTGTGTGTGTGTGTGTGTGTGTGTGTGTGTGTGTGGGGGTGGGTGTGTGTGTGTGTGTGTGTGTGTGTGGTGGTGGTGTTGAGGCGCGTGGTGCGTGGTGAGGGGGTTTTTGTGGTGGTGGTGGGGTGGTTGGTGCGGCGGGCTCGTGCGTGCGTGCGTGGGCGTGGTGGTGGTGGTGCGTTGTGTTGTGTGTGTGTGTGTGTGTGTGTGTGTGTGGGGGTGTGTGTGTGTGTGTTTGTTTACCAAGGTTTACCCAGCAGATTCAGTTAACAAATACAGGCAGAACTGGTTTAGTGTGGGGCCCGGGGTTTATACAAGGGTTTGGAGACTATGTCTGCATCACTGGTAAACATTGTGTGGGAGACAGACAAGTGCGTGATGAAAAAAATCATTTAAAACACACCTACACACGTTTTTGAATCCCGAAAGGAAACTTGGGGCATGAAAATTGTATCTCAAAAATTTAAAAGAAAGGAATTTGTTCAACGAATATGCGGCTTAACGGAAAAGCGAAAAAGATGGGGAAAGAAGTAAGGGGAATAAAACATGCCCCGGGCCCAAGAAAAGGAAAAAGGGGGGGGGGGGGGGGGAAAAAAAGACAAAATCAGCATAGAGTAGATGGACAAAATAAAAAACCTCAAAAAAATGAGAAAAGAAGAAAAGGGAAAAAGAAAAGAAAAGAAGAAAAAGAAGAAAAGGGGAAAAAAAGAAGGAAAAAAAAGAAGGGAAGGGGAGAAAAAAGAAGAAGAAAAGGAACACCACCACCACCACCACCACCACCACCACCGAAACAACGACAACAACGAAAAACAAAACACCCAATGTTTTGCAGAAAGAAATTCTTCGTGACAAAACCATTCAGGGAGCAGTTATCTTAGCCGATTCTCAGCTTGAAGACTGGATATCTCCTTCCAGCATTACCCCCGGTATTGGAACTCGAAGAAAACGTGGCACTAAAGAAGCGTGAGGCCTAACAGCCCTGACAAACTGTCGGCCCCAACTCCAATTTATGACGTCATGAACAGGGGACGCAGCTCTAAGAGCTGATGGCGGGATTTAACCCCCCTGGTTGCTAATGACGTAAAAAAGTGGAGAGGTGGCGCTCTCAAGTCGCCTTTCCCCTAACCCTGGCTGGATGAGCATAAATCGTTGCATTTCCGCCATTAAAACGGTGTGGTAGAAAAGGCGGTAAAAAAAAAGAGTTTCCCGTGGCGAAAATACAGCCGGGGTCTTTGGGGGCTCGACATCTGGGGTTTAGCCCTAAGGGGACGGGAAACGAGGCATAAAACTGCTGCTTTGTCAAGCCAGTCAAGCCTGAAGAGTCATACGAGAATTTAAACAGCAAGATTGTAGACAGCTCATCACAAGGATGACACGACAAGATCTCTACTAATGAACGATTTGAACATTACAGGGGATTCAGAGAGACGTTAGAATATGAGGGATGTCTGTCCTGGCTTAGACAGAAAAATATACTGTGACCCGGTTGCGTGCATTGAATGTTTGTTGCAATTTTTTATGTAAGCTCTTTAAAGAATGCGCATGCACTGAGGGCATGTTCGGGTTAGGTGATACAAAAAAATAAAAATAAAATAAATAAATAAATAATAATACTTGAAAATACGCCGCAGAGTGGCAGCGTGAGACTGTGCTGTGTAAAACTGACGTCACGCGCGTAGACAACACCGTACTGGGCGCTGTGTAAAACTGACGTCAGGCAGAGAGACAAGACAATCCTGGATGTTGTGTGAAACTAAAGTTAGGCAGAGAGACAAGACAATACTGGGCTCTGTGTAAAACTGACGTCAAACAGAGAGACAAGACAATACTGGATGTTGTGTAAAACTGATGTCAGATAGAGAGAAAAGATAACACTGGGCGCTGTGTAAAACTGACGTCAGACAGAAAGGTAAGACAATACTGGTCGCTGTGCAAAACTGACGTCAGGCAGAGAGACAAGACAATATTGGGAGCTATGTAAAACTGACGTGAGACAGAGAGACAAGACAACACTGGACGCTGCGTAAAACTGACGTCAGACAGAGAGAAAAGACAACATTGGGCGCTGTGTAAAACTGACATTGGACAGAGAGAAAAGGCAACATTGGGCGCTGTGTAAAACTGACGTCAGACAGAGAGACAAGATAATAGTGGGCGCTGTGTAAAACTGACGTCAGGCAGAGAGACAAGACAATACTGGGCGCCGTGTAAAACTGACGTCAGGCAGAGAGAGACAAGACAATACTGGGCGCCGTGTAAAACTGACGTCAGACAGAGAGACAAGACAATACTGGGCGCCGTGTAAAACTGACGTCAGGCAGAGAGAGACAAGACAATACTGGGCGCTGTGTAAAACTGACGTCAGACAGAAAACAAAACAAAACAAACAGACAAACAAAAGCAAACAAACAAACAAACAAAGAAAAACAAGCGATTATTGGGTGCTGTGAGAAGGTGTGTAGGCAGGCAGAGAGACAAAACAATACTGCGTACTTATGGTGTCTGTGAGCATCGTAGCGCCGGTTACAAACAGTACACTCCCTCCTCCCGGACCATGCAACCACACAATCGGGGTAAAAACAAAACAAAACAAAACAAACAAACAAATAAAGTATATATAAAAAAAAAAAGGCCTGACTTTTGAGCAATCGACTAGCCTGACGTGGCTTTTCCCTCGGTGTAATGATGGGGTATTTTTTGTCCGAAAATAACTTGGTAGTTTTAAAAACAGAAGCGTAATTGAACCGAAGTGCCGTAGAGCCTGTTTCATTACACCACGTGCGCTGTGCTGCCACGAATGTTGCATATGCATGTATACCTGTCACAGACATCTGGGTCGTGAGATGCGGTAAGTGGCAGCTTGGCCAATAAAGTCTGATTCCTGTCGCGCGCTTTGAAACTAAAATGCTACAGGAGAGTGAAAGGAGATACGGACACGCGGATCCTTCCGTCTGTCATAGCCGGGAGTCGTCCCAACTGCGGCAGTGTGACAGCTTTAGTGCGCACCCTGCAGTTTTTGACGGCATCGCGTGGCGCCACTTTGAAATTGGGTCTTCGCTTTTTAACGCTGCGCATGTCAGAAGCGTCAAGGGCACTGTAATCTCACCGCAACACGAACATGCAAATAGAAAGGATTATTTCCCCTCTGAAACTCGCGGCAAATTTGGAGAATGACAGCTTGGGCTTTGATGGCGACTGTGGCCGCGGCAGACGAAAGAGGCAGCGTGACTTTGATATCGCCTGTAATATCGAAGGCGGTGGCACTGACATTTTCAGCGCCATCTTCTTGTCGTGTTGCTTGATGAGGAGTAGGCTGTCGTGTTGCCTGACGGGTAAGCTGTCATGTTCGTGTTGCCAGACGACGGGTAAGCTGTCATGTTGTCTGACGACGGGGTAAGCTGTCATGTTCGTGTTTCCTGACGCCAGAGTAAGCTGTCGTGTTACCTGACGGGTAAGCTGTCATGTTCGCGTTTCCTGACGCCAGAGTAAGCTGTCGTGTTACCTGAGGGTAAGCTGTCATGCTCGTGTTGCCAGACGACGGTAAGCTGTCAGTTTCTGACGACGGGGGAAGCGTCAGCGTGTTTCCGACGCCAGAGTAAGCTGTCGGTTTCCGACGGGTAAGCGTCATTTCGGTTTTCCCGACGCCAGAGTAAGCTGTCGTGTTACCTGATGGGTAAGCTGTCATGCTCGTGTTGCCAGACGACGGGTAAGCTGCCATGTTGCCTGACGCCGGGGTAAGCTGTCATGTTCGTGTTTCCTGACGCCAGAGTAAGCTGTCGTGTTACCTGACGGGTAGGCTGTCATGTTCGTGTTTCCTGACGCCAGAGTAAGCTGTCGTGTTACCTGACTGGTAAGCTGTCATGTTCGTGTTGCCAGACGACGGGTAAGCTGCCATGTTGCCTGACGCCAGGGTAAGCTGTCATGTTCGTGTTTCCTGACGCCAGAGTAAGCTGTCGTGTTACCTGACGGGTAAGCTGTCATGTTCGTGTTTCCTGACGCCAGAGTAAGCTGTCGTGTTACCTGACGGGTAAGCTGTCGCTCGTGTTGCCAGACGACGGTAAGCTGCCATGTTGCCTGACGCCGGGGTAAGCTGTCATGTTCGTGTTTCCTGACGCCAGAGTAAGCTGTCGTGTTACTTTTACGGTAAGCTGTCATGTTCGTGTTTCCTGACGCCAGAGTAAGCTGTCGTGTTACCTGAGGGTAAGCTGTCATGCTCGTGTTGCCAGACGACGGGTAAGCTGCCATGTTGCCTGACGCCGGGGTGCTGTCATGTTCGTGTTTCCTGACGCCAGAGTAAGCTGTCGTGTTACTTTGACTGGTAAGCTGTCATGTTCGTGTTTCCTGACGCCAGAGTAAGCTGTCGTGTTACCTGACTGGTAAGCTGTCATGTTCGTGTTGCCTGACGACGGGTAAGTTGTCATGTTGCCTGACGCCGGGGTAAGCTATGGTGTTACCTGATGAGTAAGCTGTCTTGTTCGTGTTGCCTGACGCCAGAGTAAGCTAAGGTGTTACCTGATGGGTAAGCTGTCATGAGTCGTGTTTCCTGACGCCAGAGTAAACTGTCGTGTTACCTGGAGTAAGCTGTCATGTTCATGTTTCCTGACGGGTAAGCTGTTGTTTTGCTTGACGGGTAAGCTGTCGTTTTGCCTGACGGGTAGGCTGTCATGGTGCCTGACGATTGGTAGGCTGTCGCGTTGCCTGACGGGTAAGCTGTCATGTTCGTATGGTCTGACGGGTAAGCTGTCGTGTTTGTGTTGACTGACGAGTAAGCTGTCGTGTCGCCTGACGGGTAGGCTGTCACTATGTTGCCTGACAGTAAGCTGCTTGTGTTGCTTGACGGGTACGCTGTCATGTTGCCTGACACCGGGTAAACTGTCACACACGTACATGCCCTCGCACGCAGGCAGGCAGGCAGACACGCTCCCCACACCCACCTCCACACGCACGCACGTATGCACGCACGCACGCACATACACAGACAGGCAGACACACACACACACACACACTCACACACACACACACACACACACACACACACACACACACAACACACACACACGCACACACACACACACACACGCGCGCGCGCGCGACCGCGCTTTTCACGTAGCTCGTTAATTCCGACCTTCCAATAGTCTTTCAAATTCTCACACCTTCAACCCCCACCCCTCTGGAAAGATAAAACTACATTTTTGCTGCGGCAAACAGCAGTCCCGTTTACTGGGAAAGCTAATTAATCAAGGCGAGCGACAGCCGCTGAAGAACGTGCAATCACTGACACGGAGCCGAAACGTCTGCTGTTGCAGATAACCAGCCGTACGTTTGTAGCATTCGCGCTCTTGATCTGTTCTGTCGTGCGCACTCGGAAACGCGTCATTTATTCGCCGGCGTCACGCCGGGAAGTTAGCGAACCACTCGGCGTGACAAATATGGCTGCCAGAATCGGGAAACCCGAGGCCAGGAAGTGAGTGGAAATGTGTTTCGTTCCTTTTTGTTTGTTTGTTGTTGTTGTTGTTGTTGTATTGACTGAATTAAAGAAACAAATATACAAAAACAAAAACCAGGTTTGTGTGTGTGTGTGTGTGTGTGTGTGTGTGTGTGTGTGTGTGTGTGTGTTGTGTGTGTGTGTGTGTGTGTGTGGTGTGTGTGTGTGTGTGTGTGTGTGTGGTGTGTGTTAGTGTGTGTGTGGTGTGTGTGTGTGTGTGTGTGTGTGTGTGTGGTGTGTGTGTGTGTGTGTGTGTGTGTGGCGTGTGTGGGGTGTGGGTGTGTGTGGTGTGTGTTGGTGGTGGTGTGTTGTGTGGTGTGTGTGTGTGTGGGCGTGAGCGGCGGCGTGTGTGTGTGTGTGTGTGTGTGTGTGTGTGTGTGGTGGTGCGTGCGGGCGCGCGCGCGTGTGTGTGCGTGTGTGCGGGTGTGGGTGTACGGCTGTTGCGTGTGTGCTTGCGTGCGTGAGTGTGCTTGTGTCCACGCGAGAGTATGTGTGAATGTGAGCGCCGGAGCGGCGCACACCAGCGTGTTTCTGCATTAAGATTCGCGATTGTGTGGTTATAACCACCGTCGACTCTGTTCCATATGGCTCAGCTTTTGTCCCGTTTGCGCAAGCGACCCTTTTCAGTAGATAATACGTCGTTGTTCGGAGTTAGAATTAAACCACACGGCTGCTTCTACGGCTGCAAGCACGACGAGCGCTAACAGATTTAGGGTCGTGAGGCGATAAGCCGCTCTACACGATGCGATCATTCCGTGAGCTTGACACGGTGGGCGCCGATAGAGCGGCCAGGAGCGTCTTTGATGACGACATGGGGTGAGGTCACGTGACTGTAAATCGTGGCGCGTTTGACGTTTCGGATATCGGGCGCTTGGTCCGCGTGTTTCGGGTTTTTGAGTTTGACATTGCTGTATCGCTGACGTGTCGGCGATGCTGATAGTCGTTGCAGAGGTTAGGTTGAGTTATAGTGACTCATAGCAAAAAGGACACACACTGACAAAAACAAAAACAAAACATTGAGAGAGAGAGAGAGAGAGAGAGAGAGAGAGAGAGAGAGAGAGAGAGAGAGAGAGAGAGAGAGAGAGAGAGAGACAGACAGACAGACAGACAGACAGACAGACAGACAGACAGACAGACAGACTAGAACTTTGCGCGCCCAGGCAACCTAACTGCAGACAAGACCTACTGAAAATAGTATTTTTTATATTTTATGGACTAATTAATCTCTGTGTCTGTGTCTGTGTCTGTGTCTGTGTTTGTCTCTCTCTCTCTCTCTCTCTCTCTCTCTCTCTCTCTCTCTCTCTCTCTCTCTCTCTCTCTCTCTCTTGCTCCTCCCACCCCTCCATCTCTCTGCCACCCTCCCTCTCTGCACACATTTTTTGAGCAAGTGAACTTTGAGAACAAACTAATCAAACACAGGCAAACTGACCACTCAGACAAAGCACTGCAGGATATCTTGCATGGATTATATTACTTTTAATCATTTAGAAAGCAGGCAGTACAAGGTACAAATAATACGTAAGACAGTTCTCTGATCAAACGCAACGGAACACTGTTAAACCCTTTAGCTCGTGCACTGACTCCACCTCCCCCCCCCCCCCCCCCCCCCCCCCCCCCCACCCCACCTCCAACCCCATCCCACGCCCCACGCCCCCCTTCCCACTCCCTTTTCCCCGACTAAGTCCCATGATGTAATCAAATCGGTATACACCGTGCTAGGGACACTGTTTAAGATCGTCTCATCTTGAAACTCCCAAAGAGAAACCGCATTACACCGTCTTTGCCCTCTGCACTCGCTTCCTATCGATGCGGCTAGAAGCAAATACAAATTTTCATCTATTTGTTTCAGTGCTATCACCGCTTCTGGTCCAGTCTGCTTTCTGATCTGCTCAAGATCTGCAATCCCTCTAGGCAACTTTGTTCTTCCGCAGACAACGCTCAGTCTCTTAGCTTCAGCACACTGGAACACGCTCCCGAAAGACGTAAGGTTTTGTTTTTAGTCTGCTTCATTCTTTAGATCAGCATTAAAAACTCCCGGCCTTTTTCCAATACGGCACTTTGTGTGTGTGTGTGTGTGTGTGTGTGTGTGTGTGTGTGTGTGTGTGTGTGTGTGTGTGTGTGTGTGTGCTGTGGTGTGTGTGTGTGTGTGCGTGGGTGTGTGTTTGTGTGTGTGTGTGTGTGTGTTGTGTGTGTGTGTGTGTGTGTGTGTGTGTGTGGTGTGTGTGTGTGTGTGTGTGTGTGTGTGTGTGTGTGTGTATGTATGTATGTGTTGGTGTGTGCGCGTGGCACTGTTTGTGTGTATGTGCTTCGTGCGCGCGCGCGCCGTGTGTGTGTGTGTGTGTGTTCGCATGCGAGCGCTCGCGCACACACACGTGTCTGTGCATGAGTGTGTGTGTGTGTGTGTGTGTGTGTGTGTGTGTGTGTGTGTGTGTGTGTGTGTGTGTGTGTGTGTGTGTGTGTGTGTGTGTGTGTGTCATTTATTAAGTTGGGTCACCTAACCGTATCAAAATGTCAGCACAAGCACTACGTGAATTAGTCCTGGTATTAACTGGATCAAGCTTGCATGCGTTAGGCCTAAGCTTTGAACGCTACCCTATCGTAATACAATGAGACTTCATAGGATTAATAATTTTGATATGGTAGCCAGGGTGGCACAATCTGCTTCTGTCCGGTTTAAAATCAGGTTAACATCCTGGGCCAGATTCTTCATAAAAACGGATTTGACAGCGCTGGAACAGCCGATCCGGCAAAGACTCGCATGGCTGTGATCGGCCAAGGGCAACAACTTGACACACGAACTACTGGCACTCGGAGCAGAGATTTACTGGACCTGTTTGATACAAGGCGATGCTTATTATTTTTGGTTCTCGACACCGTTCCGGCTTCTGTCGCGTCGATGCTTCATTTTATACCGGAGCTTGCGTTTTGAATGTCTCGAGTTTGTGTTCAGATTAGTGGAATGCGTGGTAAAGACTCAAGATGTCAATTCGACAAGTTAAAAGAGGACAGTTGACATTTCGAGTACGCAAAAGAATTAAAATTAAAAACAAAAATTGGGATGAATGGATGGATGGATGGATGGATGGTGTGTGTGTGTGTGTGTGGTGTATGTGTGTGTGTGTGTGCGTGCGTGTGTGCGTGTGTGCGTGCGTGTGTGTGTGTGTGGTGTGTGTGTGTGTGTGTGTGTGTGTGTGTGTGTGTGTGTGTGTGTGTGTGTGTGTGAGTGCGTGCGTGCGTGCGTGCGTGCGTGCGTGGTGTGTGTGTGTGTGTGTGTGTGTGTGTGTGTGTGTGTGTGTGTGGTGTGTGTGGTGTGTGCTGTGTTGTGTGTGTGGTGCGTGTGTGTGCGCGTGTGTGTGTGCGCGCGCGCGTGTGTGTGGTGTGTGTGTGTGTGTGTGTGTGTGTGTGTGTGTGTGTGGTGGTGTGTGTGTGTGTGTGTGTGTGTGTGTGTGTGTGAAAGAGAATGAGGGATAGAGTCAGCTGAGTAATGCATAATTATTAGGTTGTGTACTTCTGTAACGTTTCGTTGTTGTATTTTATGTATTTTTTGTTTGTTGATGTTGTTGCATAATGTTTGCGTGAACAGTGCGTGTCATATGTACTGCGCTTTCAAGAACCTCACAATTTATCATAGAAGGGTTGAGCGCATTAAAATTTTATTATTATTACTACCATTATTATTACGCCTTTGGCGGTACTGGTGAAGGGACTCTTATGCTACACAGGCAATGCTGATTCTGGTGAAGATAATGCAATGTAAACTTTAACCCTTTCACGTCTATGCTTGCCTTGTCGTCACTCGGAAATCGTCCAATAAAAGTGCCAAACTAGAAACCACTGAAGCTTTTTTCCCCTTCGCACGAGCACGTGAAAGGACTTCTATCAAAATGCATATTACTGAAAGTAGATTGGTAATTGGACCCATCAAAAATATACTGTTTGCAGGCGTGCGAGTTAGCGTTTTTCAGCCCGGAGATTTTACAGGCTGCGGCAGTGAAAGAGTTAATATTGCAATAACATGTTATCCGAATAACAATATTTATTTTTCAACCCTTTGACTAAACATTTCACATTTTCGGTGTCGTTTCAGGTGACAGGACCTTTACAACAACAACAACAGCACAACGGGCACTCGTCACACAGACACAGACACAGACACAGACACACACACAGACACACACACACACACACACACACACACACACACACACACACACACACACACACACACACACACACACACACACACACACCACACATCACCACCACTACACACACACACACATACACACACACACACTACAACACACAACACACACACACCCACACACACACACAACACACAACACACACACCACACACACACACACACACACACACACACACACACACACACACACCACACACACACACACACACCACACACACACATCCCACACACACACACACACACAACCACACCACACACACACACACACACACACCCACACACACACACACACACACACACACACACACACACACACACACACACAACACACACACACCACCACACACACACACACACACACACACACACACACAAACACACACACACACACACACACACACACACACACACACACACACACACACACACACACACACACACACAACACACACACACACACACCCACACACACACACACACACACACACACACACACACACAACACACACACACACACACACACACACCACACACACACACACACACACACACACCAACACACCTCACACTACTGACCACACACACACACACACACCCACACACACACCACAACACACCACACACCACACACACACACCACACACACACACACACACAAACACACACACACACACACACACACAATGCACACTCTGACGGCACCGTCTTACTGAGTGGCTGTAAAAATGTCTTTACGCTGTAACACCTGGCACAAAGCGCACTAGATATATAGCCCAGTGCACTCCAGTATAGTCCAGCACAGCCCTGAAAGCACTAATCCTTCCGCCGTACGCTAGGCAGGCTTCTAAAGATCTCTCTGGATAGATAAGCCACACGGCGAAAGAGAAATGATTCCTGTTGCTCTAAATCAGAGACTTTTCTTTATCTCGTCTTTCGCAAGCCGTTGATCTGCACAACCGAGCAACTTTATGACGACAGCCATATAATAGTTACGTATACGCGCATTTCTGTCCAGTAAAGCTTCTTGGTGTATTTCGTCGACTACGTTCACACACACACACACACACACACACACACACACACACACACACACACACACACACACACACACACACACACACACACACACACACACACACACACACACACACACACACGCACACACGCACGCACGCACGCACTACGCACGACGCACGCACGCACGCACGCACCCACCATCCACCCCCCCCCCCACACACACACACATACGCACGCACGCACGCACCCCCCCCCCCCCCCACCCATCCACCCCCCCCATACACACACACACACTCACACACACTCACACACACACACACACACACAACACCACACACACACACACACACACACACACACACACACAACACACACACACACACACTCACGCACGCACGCACACACACAGGCACACACACACACACACAAACACACACACACACACACACACACACACACACACCACACCACGCACGCACGCACGCACGCACGCACGCACGCACACACACACACACACACGCCATCAGTGCCATGCTAAAGAAAAGGGGCAACTCTGAGCTCTGAAGCGCCGGATTTAGATATTTCTCAGATTTAAATGCATTTTACGAGTCAAAGAAGTCTTCCGGTAACGATTCCTCGAATGAGGAAACAAATATCTACTGCACTAGCTCGGAGACTATGTTCTTTGATTATATATCACTGAAATGGCCATTAGGCTACAACTGCTTAAAGAAAAAGCAGGGGAAAAGCCCATGGTAAATTTATCATAGGCTTTAATTATGTAATGCAGGTGTGAAGGCAGGCGTGATATAGGGGACTGTAAATTAACATCTGATATTAGCTCCTTTGGCGTTTTCAATTAGCAATAGAAGGGAGGTAAGCTAGGGATTTATAAAGGCATTTTGGAGTTGTCGCCGGTCCGATATTTATGAGTTTGAGATGTCAGTGAGACTTTAAGTCCTCACAGATCCGTGTCAGTGCGGTAAACAGCAGTAGGCATATGTGGCAGGTACAGGAAATCGTGAATCATCAGGAACAGAAGGCCGTAAATCTTGATTCTGATAGTTGTTCTAATCCATTTTTATCTCTTTCTAAAACGTGAATTAGCCTGTTTCGTCAGACAAAATGCTCAGTTGGTTTAGCCTAAGCAGAATTTTATTCACGAAGGCGTATGAACGGAAAATAACAGAGTACTTCTTGGAGCGTCAAAGAAATAAAATGTATTAAACCTGTTTCGTCTTTCAACGGAACTCGGGGTTCTGCCATATGGCTGTTATTCCACACTGAAACAGTTCCTGACGAGAACTGACTATTGAGCCGTTGCCACTGATCTAGATCAGTGAGCTGTTGCAAAGTTACTCAGCTAACGGCTGGATTTACAGAATAATTAACCTAAATAATGCGCCTGTCGGACGCGAACTGTTTATGGAGCTACTGTTGGGTAAGCCTGTTGGGGGCCGGATTTTATAACACAGTAAGTTGGTGTTTTACGCCCCAGAGCCTTAGCGTAAATAATGCACGTGCCTGATGAGATGAGAATTAACTGGCTACCGGGCTGCAACAGGGTACGTTTACTGGGGGCTGGATTTACCGTGTAATCCGTGTAAGTAATGGGAATGTCTCACGAAAATTGACTATCGAATAACTTGAAGGTACGTCAGCTGGGGCTGGATTTACCGCGTAATCTGTGTAAGTAATGTGAATGTCTCACCAACATTGCCTATCGAACTTCTTGAAGGTAAGTCAGCTGGGGAACTTGACTATCGAACTTCTTGAAGGTAAGTCAGCTGGGGCTGGATTTACTGTGTAATCTGTGTAAGTAATGTGAATGTCTCACCAACATTGACTATCGAACTTCTTGAAGGTAAGTCAGCTGGGGCTGGATTTACTGTGTAGTCTGTGTAAGTAATGGGAATGTCTCACGAACTGAAATTGACTATCGAATAACTTAAAGGTAAGTCAGCTGGGGCTGGATTTACCGCGTAATCTGTGTAAGTAATGGGAAAATCTCACGAACATTGACTATCAAATAATTTGAAGGTACGTCAGCTGGGGCTGGATTTACCGTAATCTGTGTAAGTAATGGAATGTCTCACCAAATTGACTATCGAACTTCTTGAAGGTAAGTCAGCTGGGGTGGATTTACTTGTAATCGTGTAAGTAATGGGAATGTCTCACCAACATTGACTATCGAACTTCTTGAAGGTAAGTCAGCTGGGGCTGGATTTACCGGTAATCGTGTAAGTAATGGAATGTCTCACCAACATTGACTATCGAACTTCTTGAAGGTAAGTCAGCTGGGGTGGATTTACGGTATCTGTGTAAGTAATGTGAATGTCTCACCAAATTGACTATCGAATCTTAAAGGTAAGTCAGCTGGGGCTGGATTTACTGTAATCTGTGTAAGTAATGGGAATCTCACGAAAATTGACTATCAATACTTGAAGGTAAGTCAGCTGGGGCTGGATTTACCGTGTAATCTGTGTAAGTAATGGGAATGTCTCACGAAAATTGACTATCGAACTTCTTGAAGGTAAGTCAGCTGGGGCTGGATTTACCGTAATCGGGTAAACAATGAGCCTGTCTGACCAAAAATGTGAATGTTGAGCTACTTCATGGTAAATCTACTGAGAATGGAACTAACTAAATAACGAGTCTGACGGCGCCAGGAGAACTAACTACTCAGCAGCTTCAGGGTCACACTCCAAGCATCGCTCTCCGGCACCTTCCTCCAAACTCTGCCAGAACTGGTTACGCCATTCGTAAATCAATGCTTGGAGTTTGCTTCCCGGTAGTAGAGACAGCTGGGGATGGATTTATACTGTATTAATTCCGTGAATAATTATAATGCACATGTTGCCTCACATCTTTTTTTCCTGGTCACGGAAAACAACGGATAGACATGTCATATAGCTGCCGTGTCCCCAAGCCCTTCCGTAACAGTCCTCTCCCTTGCGTTGAATGGATGAGAATAGGTTAATCACACTGCTGATGCCATTTCCCCGATGATACGTAGCTGGGGTCAAAATCCAGAATACAGCTTGGCACGCCTCGCCTACTGCAAAGAATTTTACCCTTCTAATTTCTGCTCTCCTGGTTCATTCAACGTCATTTCCCTCCCCAGTCCTCTTCAAACTACGAAGAGACGACAATATGAGACCACCTCTAGCTAAAATGCTCTTGATCTGGCTATTTGAACAGTGTATAGCCGTTAACTTGCTTGTGGTTTGACGATTTGAACAGTGTATAAGACCTTTAGTTTGCTTGTGATTTGACGATTCAAACAGCGTATGATACCTTTAATCGGAAACAAGAACTAGTGTTCTAAACAGTGTTCTAAAACAAGATCCAAACATATAAACACATACAAAAAGACTCAAAAGAACATTATTTATCAGAACAAAAATCGTTGTTTGAGAGTCGCTTTGTCGCTTGATAAAGGGGATTACTCCGAAAATTCGTATGTTGTGTTTTGTCCGAATAAATAGTTTCTTTTGAACCTTTTATGTGTTTGAATCGATGATACCTTTAGTTCGCTTGTGGGTTAATGATCTGAAATTGTGTTAAATCTTTAGCTTGCTTGTGATTGACGATTTCAACAAGGTGCATGAACTTTAGCTTCCTCATGATGTGAGCAGTATATGAAACCATCAGACTGCTTGTGATTTGACGATATGAACAGGGTGTGAAATCTTTAGGTTGCTCGTATTTTTTAACTTTATATATGAGACATATAGCTTGCTACTGATTTGACGACATCAACAGGGAGTGAGATCTTCAGCTTGCTTGTGGTTTGAACAGTGTACGAGACCTTCAGCCAGCTTGTGATTCGACGATTTGAACAGGGGGTGAAATATTTGGGTTGCTCGTTATTTGAAGTTTATATATGAGACCGTTAGCTTGCTACAGGGTGTGAGATCTTTAGCTTGTTTGTGATCTGACGATTTGAACAAACTGTCAGATCTTTAGCTTGCTTGTGATCTGACGATTTGAACAAGGTGTGGGGTCTTTAGCTTGCTTTCGATTTGACGATTCAAACAAGGTGTGAAATCTTCATCTCTCTCTCTCTCTCTCCCTCTCTCTCTCTCTCTCTCTCACACACACACACACACACGCACGCACGCACGCACGCACTCACCGTCACACACACACACACACACACACACACACACACACACACACACACACACACACACACACACACACACACACACACACACACACACACACACACACACACACACGCACACACACACACGCACACACACACACAAGCAATGGAATGTTAATTCATCTTATCGCTGAGTTTTTGTGTCTTCTTTGCGGGCCTTGTTTATTACAGATAGGATGCATTTATGCAGTTGTCAGTATATGTTATACAATTATCATTACTCATATTTCTACTTAAACTGCTTGGAACAGATGGAATACGTTCATGTCGTTGTCATTATGTGTTATTTATTAGTATTACTAATATTTTTACTTAAACTGTTTGGAACAGATAGAATACGCTCATACAGCTTTCTAAATAATGAATATTATCATTACTTATATTTCCACTGAAACTGTTTGAAACAGTTGTGAAACTTCCACGCAGTTTTTTTTATTATTATTATATTCTTATAATTATCATTACTTATTTTTCTATATGTAGTTGAGATCTGTATCCTCTGACTAATGTGTACTGGGAATATGACGGTTAACTAAGCATAAAATCGTATAAAGGCAATACATAAAAACACACCAAACAAACGAACAAATAAAAACCCCACAATAAACAACATAATGACACGTATAAATAGTACCCAGCCCATTACATTCAGCAACTGTAATGGTCATCGCAGAAACAATAAACAAGAGAGAGAGAGAGAGAGAGAGAGAGAGAGAGAGAGAGAGAGAGAGAGAGAGAGAGAGAGAGAGAGAGAGAGAGAGAGAGAGAGAAAACAAAACAAAAGATACTGCGAAAATGAATTCAAGTGTCTTCCAACAGGAAGTTCCTGAACACTCGCTGCCGCCGAAAAGAGATTGCTTCCAGCAGAAGGAGTGGACACTTCCTGTCATGCGC
>JABMCL010003456.1:1520000-1525000 GCA_018857735.1 Alviniconcha marisindica | reverse complement strand
TGGATGCTTTGGGAGATGGATCAGTCCCAAACACTGTCTACAAATCACTCTGTTCAAAGTCAGCGAAAGACCGCAGCTCAGTGCGAAGACTAAGAGAAAGCTTAACCTTTCTGGCTGTTGTGAAAGGAAGACGATTGTCCCTAAGTGACTCGATGACTATCACCAAGCAACGAACGACCCCTGAGGTTGACCATGGGGAAACCTGACACCAGGTAAATAAGTGGAAACGAGATGTGCAAGTCGATAATGATGATGGGCTGTCAGCTGACTTCTCGTCTGGCTGATTAATGGTCCTTCTCTGATGATCCGGACCTAGATGCGTGGACCGCTATCGCCGCGATCTCGCCAGCCCATTTTGTCCAACGACTAGGACCTCGATTGTTCCAAGTTTCCAAGGGATTCGTCACATCATAATGGGGAACATGGTCCTGTGTATAATTAATGGGGGATGAAATTCATTTCGTTGGCGAAGTTTTGCGTATGGTATTATTTTGGCGAATGAAGACTGTATGTGGGCTGATTTTCGCTGCTTTTGTATGGGCGTGTTTTGGCTTTGTTTTTTTGTTTTTTTGTTTTTTGTTTTTACGAGGAAAACAGTCCAAAGGTTGCGGCCCTGCATTGTACTGAAGTTCATAACGATGATGATGAAGACGTACAGCGCGATTGTATATCCATGTTGAAACAGCACGCTTTTTTCATTTTCAAAAAAAGAAGAAGAAGAAAAAAGAAAAAAAAAGAAAAGAAAAAAGAAAGCCACCCACACAAAACGACCATAACAACAACAAAACAAAAAGAGAAAAAAGGAAAAAAGAGACGAAGAACAACAAGAACAACAACAAGAACGAACGCACACACACGCACGCACGCACGCACGCACGCACGCACACACACACACACACACACACACACACACACACACACACACACACACACACACACACACACACACACGACACACACGCACACACGCACGCATGTACGCAAAACACCAAAACAAAAAACAAACAAACAGAGGGAAATCTATTCACGCTACAGTGGACACTACAGTGGAGAGGTTGAGGCCCGAGTCACCTCATATCGAACTGGTGTATGACAACAGAGGCTGTATTTACAGTGAAAGACTGATGGTGGCACAGGTTGTTACAACCCAGCGCTGTAAGAGCCCGGTTAGCTCAGTCGGTAGAACATCAGACTTTTAATCTGACGGTCAAGCGTTCGAGTCCCTTATTGGGCGTCTTTTATTTTTTAAATTTTATTTTTTATTTTTTAATTTTTTTAATTGACTAAGGGATCTAAGGGGTTGAGTTCTGCTTGGCGACGCAGTTGTTATTACTGCTACAGTATTGTGAGTATGCCATTTGTCGCTTAGGAGACTTTATTATAACTGAGGAAAGGCACGCCGTGGTGAAGAAAGATTTGTTGATTAAAAGTGTGGATTTACTATATCCGAGGTGGTGTTCAGTCCGAAGTGTTCTTAGTGATAATAAAGAACACGTCTAGCCAGAGAGACGAGTTAAGTTACCTGATATTCCACGACCGGTCGACCGTACGTGTACTGATGAGAACGACAGTGAACTAATATCAAATACAGCTTGAAAAATAAAAGCAAAACTACCAAAGGTCAACAGCGTCCTGACTTTAAAGACAAACAACAACAACAACAACAACAACAAACAACAAACAACAAAAGAACAACAGAAAACCCACTCGTCATCAAAATTATGTTAGTACTCATTGAAAGAGAAAGATACCTGCAATGTTCCCGAAGGCCTTAGGGCAAGACACAGTTAATAAAACCACAGGTGAGAAAGTCTGATTCGACATTCGTGTGTGTGGTATCGTAGTGATGTGGCTCTCTTTATGTTTAGAGCAGGTTAAGAAACGAACAATTCGGATGAAGCAGCGGGACAGAATTCATGGCAGCATGCCAAGCACTTTAAGCTATGCGTGTAGGCTGTGTAGATTCCGATCTACCCGACGCCTGTGCATTACGTGGACCTTAATCGTCCTGTCCAATGCACAGCTAGGGTCACATCCGAACGATCCGTTAAAAGAGTTAAAATAAAGACATTCGATGGAAGAAGTAAGTAAGTAAGTAAGTACGCAGAAGTAGCGACGAGCAAGTCAAGTAAGTAAGTAAGTAAGTAAGTAAGTAAGTAAGTAAGTAAGTAAGTAAGTAAGTAAGTAAGTAAGTAAGTAAGTAAGTAAGTAAGTAAGTAAACATGTTGCTTAACGTCCACAGAAGCTTTGAGACTTGTTAGGGACGGGGAAAGGGGAGCGGGGGGGGGGGGGAGGAGGGGGGGGGGGGGGGGGGGGGGGGAATAGCTCGTCCGCGCTCCGACCCGCAAAGACCGAAGAGACCGTCAACCACCTCCAGAACAGCAATGTTTAGGAGATGGGGACTTCGCCAGCGCGAAGCAACTTGTGTACTTCCTTCGCTAATTGCTGTTTCAGCAGCTGTGCGGAGCAAAGTCACAAAGATCATGTCCGCAAAGCAACTGTTGAGGAACAACTGAAGCAAAGGGATTGTCCAACTTTCCGAGCCCAGCTCCACCTCTCTGCTCTTGATCTCTCCAGGGCTCTCTTGAGGGTCCAGCACCACCTCCCTCCTCTTGATCTCGCCTGGACCCGCAAATGATTGTCCAGCTCTTCATGGGAGTCCAGCTTACCTCCCTCCTCATAGTTCAGGAGATGTGTGAGAGTCGAGGCGGCCGTCCTGAGCTGTCCGTCCTAACGAGCCTTCTGGTTTCCGTGGACGTAAAGCTATATTGAACCATGCTCAAGCATTGGTCACAGCTTGTCCCTAATATGTCAACTGACATCTGAGGACATTAAGCAACACTACCTACCTACCTCCCTCGTCTTGATCTCGCCTGGACCCGCAAATGATTGTCCAGCTCTTCATGAGAGTCCAGCTTACCTCCCTCCTCTTGATCTCGCCTGGGTTCTGAAAGCGACGGAAGAAGCCAAGAGGACTTAACTTAATCACACGACAGTGGAGAGAGAGGTCGAGGCTCAGGTACAGCTGATATCGAGCTGGTGTGTGAATATAACGACATAGTCTAGATATAGTTACAGTGAAATACAGCTGTGGTAAAAGGTGTTGTTACAACCGGTTCTGTCAGAGCCCGGTTAGCTCAGTCGGTAGAGCATCAGACTTTTAATCTGAGGGTCAAGGGTTCGAGTCCCTTATTGGGCGTCTTTTTTTTTTTTTTTTTTTTAATTGTTTGTTTTCTCATGGAGCAAACGGTTTGAGTCCCTGTTAGGCGATGCAATTGTTATTGCTGTCACATTGTGGTCTATATTATTTCAGTCATTATTTTTATCGTGTACTATTATTATCATCGTTGTAATTGCTAGTGATCACGGTTGTGTTTTGTTTTAACCAAAACAAATTTAACTACCACGTGAATAATAATAATTAGTAGCAGTAGTAGTAGTATCATCTTCGCCATCGTCATCGCCATCAATATCATCTTCATTACCACCATTATCGTTGGCGTCATAATCTTAACATGTAGTATGCCGGTACTTTAAGATATGAACTACAGAGTTTCTGTCAAGTTCTTTGTTATTAGCTATGTCAACACACACACACACACACACACACACACACACACACACACACACACACACACACACACACACACACACAACACACACCCTTCCCGCCTCCCACCGCATACACACACACGCACGCACGCACGCACGCACGCACACTGCTGGTAGATCTAGATCGAATACCACGCTAAACCTCAAAGGTTTCATACAATTTTAAATAATGAATAAATTATTCCTGCGCTGGCCATTTTCTGATTGTGTGAAACTGGCAAGCACGTACAGTACCCCCAGGTATCGTTCCACGAGCAGCAGGTGAAGCAGCGACACGCCTGAACCGCTCTGCCCATCTCTACGCCAATCACAACGACGATGTAATCAGTTGCACGTCATTAACTTGACAACGTGGCTCGTTTCACCGTGATTGTCACTCGTCGCTCCGTCGGTTCAATATCACTTTCCTTCGTTCTGTAGCCTATATAATACCGGTGGGTCGTCTGGGATCCGCTTGCAGTCGACCAGTTGCTCGTTAGCGGCAGAGATGTATTGAACTGCGATTGCGGATTCTGGCAGTAGCGTAATTATACGTTCGATGAAACCACAAGACAAGTCAGGAAGTGCCTTTGCTGTGATGAAGTGGGGCGTGTAGCGATGGTGCAAGGCCCATTAAGGGCAGACTCATTAACTGATGTTTGGTAGAACATCGGCAGCGCCGGGAAGTTCGTGTTTCACGTCTGTGCATTGATTTCGTATGGAAGTGACTTTGTCTGTTGGTTAATTAAAGAGCCTATTTGTATGTAGGATTGATTTTTGCAGGTAGGTTTGTGTTGTATAGTGCCTCCTTTTGTTTTATAGTAGCATAATTATGGTTCTTTATTTCCATATCTCTGCCGCTTTATCAGTATAAAATTCCACACTGTGTGTGTGTGTGTGTGTGTGTGTGTGGGGGTGTGTGTGTGTGTGTGTGTGTGTGTGTGTGTGTGTGGTGGTGAGTGGTCGTGGGGTGCGTGGCGGGAGGAAGGGATAGTTTTTGTGTGTAGCCACACACACACACACACACACACACACACTAAAAAAAAAAAAAACCACACACACACCAAAACACGCACTGACCCCAATGACATTTTGTGGACGAAATGTCAAAACAACACGCAAAAATTAACGTCACTTCCCCCTCCCACCCCTTCCTTTCCTCCCCACCGCCTTCCCCGCCCCCACTGGGGGAAAATCTCAGGCATAGACCTCTGCACTCTTGAACGAATCAGGGTCGGAGTTGCCTCTCTTTCATCAGCTGAAAATCCGCCATCGATCCGGACACGCGGGCCTCGTGGAGGATTCAGTTCAAAGTAAACCGGTCCTTCAGAGCCCCCGTGACTTGAAAAACCCATTGGCACATGGGTGGGCTTGATAGGCTCTTTATGTTTTCACTTCCTGTGTGAATG